>JANHAO010017039.1:0-14150 GCA_026873985.1 Saraca asoca
AAATCTTAATGCATTGCTTAGTTTCTACCATCCTCTTTCTACAAGTGATTATTAATCAATAATCATATTAACATCTAAATCAAATAAATCCATTCAATTCAGAAGTCCAAAGAAAACTGAGAGCAAAGGAGAAGAAATGACAAACAATTGAATTGCAAGTTGAAAATAAGATCTCTATATTAATTTTCAAGTTGTCAATCCCTTGGACTGATTACAAGTGTTTAGCCTTCCATGGAAGGCATAAAGTTATAGAGAAGAGAAGAACAAAAGCTTGCTTACTGCACTCTAAAAACCCTCTCCAACACTCTCCTCCAAACTTGACTAAAAAGACTAAACTAAAAGGACTTTGCCCGGGAAAAGAAAAGCTAGTTGTTGGTTAGTGGAGTAGGCAATCATGATGGATGGTGTAGTCTGGTTGCTTGCTACCACTCCCTTTACGTGTATTGTGCCATTGTAGACTGCATTCTTTGGGTTTTCATTGACTTAATGACTTCTAGCTGGTTAAGTGTAAGCTGGTGTAAGGGATAGTCTATTAGGCTTAAGCTTCATGCCAATTGGGGACTAAAAATCCAATTATGCAGAGGCCCAATTCATTAGCATTCTGCCTCTGATTTGCAGCTCCAATTGCACGCCATATTTGATGGATTCAGGTTTGGAAGTCTTTATGAAAGTTATAGCTTTGTGTCTTACTTCCATTTGGGCTTAGTTTGACCTCATTTGGACTTGTATAGCTCTAGATATGGCCAAATGAATGGTCAGAGGTCTGGTTGCTTAAGACAGGCTGAGGCAGCATTTTAGTTTTTAATTTAACTCCAAATTCAGATAGCCAACTATGAGATTCAGCCTTAGAGGTCATCTAAGCTTTCCTACAAGATAAGAATCACATTAATTAGACAACCGTAGCTCAAGTTATAGCCAAAATATAGAAACTGCTCAACAAAGCCAAATAATGCAGAATTTTCCATAATGATTCTAATTGACACCACACTATAAATATGAATAACACAACTGAATTAAGTCAATTTTGAACCTTAAAAAGATTAGTGAGAGTATAATTAAATGAGTAAAATATTTTGTTATCACCCATAGAGCAAAGTTGGATTTTTTAAATGCTTGTTTTTTCTTCTTTCTCTCATTTTCTAATTGCTTCTTCAAGTAAACTAGGTAGTCGAGCTTGACATGCCCAAGTTTCTTACATTCAAAGTAAGTAGGAATAGTGCTGATTGAACTTCCTTACTTGATTTTGCCAGTGTTCTTTCTTCTTCTTGCTGAGCAAAGCCACATCTTCTTTATTGTGTCTACATCTATTTCTGACTCCTTCATCTAATTTAGCAACTTTTAGTGTAGGTGTCTTCTTTTTCTTATTGTCTCCATTCTTATTGTACCTTTTTAGTTTAAGTTCATGCATGTGAAGAAGTGTAGCCAAACACTTTTCAGCATGAAATAGATGCTCCTTCTACTTGTGGAGCTTCAGTTGGCCCTTCCACTTCAAATGCCCCAGTGTAGGCCACAAACTTATAGAGAGCTATAAATGAGTTCATGGATGAATTAACTCAATAGAGGTTATAGAGACAGTGATAAGAAGGGCCAGAAACACATTTGCCTCTATCCCCTCCACTTCCTATAGTATTGACTACTATGAATTTCAGAAACTACTTGTAAGAGTTCCTGATGCTCAAGCCTCTTAGATATTCAGGCATTGGGTGATCAGTAGATCATCTTTTTTTCTTGGACTAGATTAAGTGACTATGGTGGGTCCTTGAATGTTCAAAATATACTATTATAAGGTTAGTTAGATTCTAGCTGGATGGATTTGCGGTAGATTGGTATAGAGGTTGGGGAAAACGTGGATCAGCAGAAGATAAGGTGCTAACACTTAGGACATGTTTCATATAGCTTTCCTATAGCAGTTCTTTCTTGAAGGATAATGGTATGTCAAATTGTAGGAATTCCATAATTTGAAACAAAGAGGATTTTTAGTTTTTGAATATGCTACTTAGTTCCTCCACCTCTCTTAATTTGTAAGACACATGATTCCCACAGAAAAGGACAAGGCTAGGAAATTTTGACTACCTTAATGATAATTATTTCAATGTCATTCACATATGAATAGGTGTGCAATCAGGCTATAGAGCTGGAAGTTAGATTCATGGAAAGGAAAAGGGAAAGAGAAGCCCAAGGCAGTACAAGAAAGAAATCAAAACTTGAGGGTATCAGTAGAGATTCTAGGGGATCGTCTTCCTTAGCTTCCAATGCACTCCCTTCTGGAGGCCTGATGTACTAATACCCCCATGGAATCCAGGTGTAGGTAATCCAAGTAGGAGGCTAACAAATGCCACTGCTTCTAGCCATCACCTTTTTGGGAGATCCAATTCTAGCTATCTTGCTCCAGTTAAACTTAAGGTACTTGGGTTGCGCCAAACATGTGGGAGAGTTCATTCAAGCACTTGCAGATGAGAAACTAGAGCTTGTTTTAGATGTGGCTAGATGGGTCATATGGTGAGAGATTACCCTTACTTTATTGCCTTGCCTAGTGGCATTAGGGCCACAGGTGCATTGGGGAATGTTTTAGCTCGATCTGTGACATCCATGAGGTCCCCATTATTTGATTTTACGGTAAGAGGGGGAGGTAGAGGATCGATTAGTAGAGGCCATGGTCGCAAACAGAGAGCTATAGTGAGAGTATATGCCTTAACAAGGTAGGATACCCAGGCTTCTAATGCCATGGTTACAGGTACTTTGTTAGTTCAACATATGTATTATTTGATCCAGGTGCGACCCACTCATTTGTTTCCACTTATTTGGCATTACAACTTGCTAGACCCTGACTCCCTCTAGAATCACAACTATTGGTATCTATTCTTCTAGGTTAGACATTGACTGCTTGTGATATAATTTCTTCTTATGAGATTGATATGTGTAGAACTGTTTTGCTTGCTGATTTGATTATGCTAAACATGGTTGATTTTGACATTATCTTAGGTATGGATTGGTTATCAACACAACATGCATGTGTTAATTGTCATAATAAACTGGTTAGTTTTCATATACCAGACAGAGAAATTCTTTTGCTCCATGGAAATAGTGGTGATATTTCGTTCAACCTTATTTTTGCTTTGAATGCTAGAAAGATGATTAAGAAAGGATGTAAGGCTTATCTAGCATTTATCCAAGACACAAAATTGATGGAACAGAAGGCGGAGAACATACCAGTGATTTAGGAGTTCTTAGATATTTTTCCTAAAGAACTACCTAGAATGCCACTGAAATGAGAGGTTAAGTTCTACATTGATATATTTCTTAGAACTGACCCTATTTCTATCCCATCGTACCGCATAACACCAGCTTAATTAAAAGAGTTGAAAGTGCAACTACAAGTTCTATCTTAGTACTTTATAATGGGGAGCTCCAGTGTTATTTGTAAAGAAGAAGGATGGAACATTAAGACTGTGAATTGATTACAAATAGTTGAATAAAGTCACAGTGAAGAATAAGTATCCATTATTGAGAATCAATGATCTGTTTAATCAACTCTAGGGTGCTTAATACTTTTCTAAGATTGACTTGCGATCAGGCTATCACTAACTGTGAATCCAGAAGGAGGACATCCTAAAGACTACTTTCTGCATGTGGTATGGCCATTATGAATTTCTAGTGATATCTTTTGGGTTGGCTAATGCTCCTACAGCTTTCATAGACTAATGAACAAGATTTTCAAACCCTTCTTAGATCAATTTGTAATTGCGTTCATTGATGACATCTTAGTGTATTCCCTTAATGACCAGGCTTATGCATAGCATTTCAGAATAGTATTACAAACTCCTAGAGAGCATCAACTATATGCAAAATTTGAAAGTGTGTTCTAGCTATCCAGTGTAACTTTTCTAGGACACGTGGTTTCTAAAGAAGGTATCAGTGTAGATCCTAGAAAGGTATAAGCAGTCCAAAACTAGCCTAGACCCACCTTAATGAATGAGATTCATAGTTTCTTGGGCTTGGCTATGTACTATTGTCACTTTGTGAAAGACTTCTCTCAGATTTCGGCCCCCTTGACTAAGTTGACTCCAAAGTATGCCAAATATGTATGGTCTAACTCTTGTGAAGCAAGTTTCTAGTGACTTAAGGAGTGCTTAACTACAGCATCAGTACTGGCCTTACCTACTAGTGGAGGTAACTATACTATTTATTGTGATGCCTCTAGGATTAGCCTTGGGTGTGTTTTGATATAGCATGGCAGAGTCATAGCCTATACATCAAGGCAACTCAAGAAACATGAATAAAATTATCCCACTCATGATATGGAAATGGCTGTGATGGTGTTTGCCTTGAAGATTTGGAGCCATTATCTATATGGTGAGAAGTTTGAGATTTATACTGATCACAAAAGCTTAAAATATATCTTCGAGTAGAAAGACTTGAACCTGAGGCAATGCCATTGAATGGAATTGGTGAAGGATTATGATTGATCTATCTTGTACCATCTAGGCTAATGTAGTGGCTGATGTATTGAGTAGAAAGTCTATGGGAAGTCTTACTCACATTGAGGTTTATAGGAGGCTGATCATTTGAGAGATGCACAAGGTGGAAGCCTATGGAGTTCAATTGCAAATAACAGAACCTGGGATATACATGGCCCATGTGCAAGTGCAGTTTCCATTTGTTGATCAAATCATGACTACACAGGTTCAAGATGTAGACATAAATAGGTTACTTGACAAAATGAAGAAGGAACTAGATTTGGGCTTGGCAAGAGATTGTTGGTCCTGAAATTAGGTGTAAGATAAGATATAAGTTTGGATCTTGTCCTTATTCTAGTTAGAGAATCTTATATACTCTTTAGTTTTGCTACGGACTTTAAATGAATCTGACAAGTAGTTGAGCAACAATCATATGCAATATGATATAATGTTTGATATGCATAGTAGAAGACTTTGTAATCAAAGAATTGAGTTAGATTATTATATCAGCAATTCAACTTGTTTATTAATTGAATTATCAAAGAAACAAGATTATAAAATTAATGAATTTATGCAAAATCTAAAAATTACAAATTGAATTGTAAAATGTAGTAAAGTGATAAAAGCAGTAAAGAAAGATTTGATACACAGTATTTTTAACGTGGTTCAACTTGAATTGAAATCATAATTCATGTTTACTCTATTGAATCAATACTCAATCATTTGATCACTTTTATTATCCAATTCATAGGATTTTAATAGGGCTCCTATCAACTAGTTTGTACAAATTACACAAGACTTTCTAGGCTTTTTGCTAACCTATACCACAAGATTTTTTCCAGGCTCTTGCAACCTATGATACAAAAATTCTCTGATCTCCTAAAGCTATGATCAACCTCATTAGCTAGAAGATTCTACCAAGAATGTAAATCTGTTTCTAATTGTTGTGAAACAAATGAGGTTTTGGTGATAATTGACATTTTAAAAAATTAATTTTCTATTCTCAAATTGATTTGTGATAGTCATAACTAACTATAATGAGCTTATAATAGACTAATTGATTTATGAATTAATTCAACTTATGTGAAAATTCATTAGCAAATCGATTGATGAATCGAATTAGAGTGTTTTGAAAATAGATGTTGAATCTGTTAGTGAATCAATTCAAAGAAAATTCCAAACCTTCGGTAAGAAATTTTTTTTTCATGAATTAATTGGTGAATCAATCCTAGTTGATTTCACAAGTTTTTCTACATGAATTGGTTAGTAAATCAATTTGAGTAGTCAAAAATAGTTTTTTTTTTTATAAAAGTTTTACTTGTGAAAGAACATGTAAAGAGTTTATTTGAAAATGTTTGATCAAATACTCATTTAAAAATGATTATTTCTATCTCATATCAAAATATTTTATTGGTTCAAATTGTTTTAGAATTTACTTACAAAAGATCCTATGAAATCAAATAAAAGACTTAATACTAATGTAGATCTTTTGATCAACCTTTAATCAACTTTGAATCATGCAAAACAAATAAAGACTTAAACATGAAGTTAGTTTATGAAAATAACTAAAATTGGTTTTCAATCATCAAAATTGAAGAAAAGGTGTAGTTAGGGTAACCTAGGCTAATAATCTCCCCTTTTTTGATGATGACAAATAATTTTAGATAAGCATAAAAATGTTCAGGATCAAAGTTTAATAAAAGTAAATTATTGATGGAGGATTTTGATTAAACTTGAATCCAACCAATAGAGGAGTTTCTTTTAGGGCCCAAGTTTTTTCCCAGTTGTTGAAGTGATAGAAAGGTGCTAAATAGCTAGAGGAAGAAAGAGAAAAATGAAATACATAGAGGTTTAATGTGCTTTAGCCAAATCCAATCAGCACCGAACCCTATGTCCACAGAGATATTTTATTATACTGAAGGAGTTTTTATAGAGCTTTGGCTAGGGTTTCCAGCAAAGTTTCTGCTAGTGTTCTCTCCATCTCTCCTTATACAAAGGTTCTAGCCCCCATTTATAGAAACATGGAGGGGTACAAATGGAACTAAATAAACTATACATTTATTACATTAAATATTAGATGTACAAGACTACCTAGGGCACTATAGATTGATTTCTGCAAGTTGCTTTCTATGTGTGGGGCCTGATGGCTGTATTTTGTAAAATGGTAGTGCAAGTTGTTTGCTGGCCTTATGCTTGACTTTAGTGAGCTTCTGGCTAGGTAAGGCTTCATCCTAGTGAGCTTAAGCTAGTACACTGGGGTTGCCGTTGGTTCGCGACCTCGAGGTCATTCGGCTAGCAAGCTGAGTTCCTTAGCAAGCTGAGGTCCTTTGCACAGTGACCTCACAGTCTAGCGAACTCTCCCTTTGTTAGACTCGACTCCTTCTGGGCTTTTGCCAGCCAATTTCGCAGTGTCAGATTCTACTGATAACACAAATAAAATTTTAAAAAAATGTTTCAGTCTCCCCTTTTTAAAAAATTTTAGACTCCCCTTTTCAAAATGACTTTTCCATTTAAATTTTCTCTATATGTTTTATTTAAAAAACTTTAATTGTCAATCTCCCTATTTGTCTTATCTAAAATCCTTTAATTTTCTCCCCTTTTTGGCACTTTAAAAAGGTAATAATATATCTCTTTTTTTTTAAAAAAAATTATACCAAAAAGTTTAGTGTTAAAAGAATTTATATGAGAATATCTCTATATATACCAGAGATATATGTCAGACAATATATCAAAGTTAAAATCAGCATTCTAAATATGATCAATCAAAGTACTTAATATCATATTAAAATATATCATCCAAAATACAGATATAGACCAAAATGAATATCAGGTTATCCAAATACAATATTGATCAAAATCAAAATGAGATAATGAACAGGGATTAGGGACTAAGGGATAATAATAAATTATTAGACAACAATTAGAAAGTCAAAAGACTACTTAGTAGGTGGATCTTGATCTTGATCTTCCATTCCTTAAAGTTCAGCATCTTTATCTTGTAGCTACATCTGCTGTGTAATCTCATGCACTTGAGTTTCAAGTGATTTGAGCCTTTCATTAATTTCAATGAAGGTTTTTCTATGTTCATCTTTACTGCTAGACATCCTGTTTTCCATTAACTCAAACCAGTTTTCTTGATTGTCTACTAATTTATTTATTTGTTTAGTCACATGCTTATGCATTCTTTCAATCACCTGAACTATTCTATTTTCTGCTTCTGAGGTTATTCCAGCTATGGAGCTTATGGATCCTCCAGTATTTTAAGGATTTGGTGACCTTTTCTTTGTCCATTTCCTTTGATCATTTTTATAAAAGCCCATCTTATGAAAATGTGTAGCACTAATCATTGTAGTTGGATTTGGTTGTAAAACATGAATTTCATTTAAAAATTTTATTTTTGATTTGGCAAGGATAGGTGTATGGATCATGCCATAAGGGAGGTAGCTGATGTTTGTTCTTTTAGAACATTCAACCATGTGTTTCAAAATATAATAAGGCATAGTAAAATCAAATTGATTCTTAATAACCGACATTAAAAAGAGTTCATCCTCCATTATTTGAGTAAAATTTATGATTCTTGGCATAATTATTTTGCACAATACATAATGTAGGATTCTATCTTTAGGAGACAAGCCAGTGATAAGCAATTTCTTGCTTCCATTTTTTGAAGTAGAATAAGGAAAAAGTATCCTAATGGCTAGTTCCCTATTGTATTCAGTAAAATGTCATGTAGTAAGCTTTGGCTAAGTATTATCCATACTAAATTCATTTACAAAAAAATTAGAATCTACAACTACATGTTTATGCATCGCATAGTAAGATAATTTCCCATCAGCATTAGTTAAATTAGCATAGAATATTTTCACCAATCTAGGATATGTATTTGCCTTAAAGGTAAAAAATTTATCTAACTTATATTTTGCAATAGGCTAGGTAAATGTGTAATTTGGAATAGTTTCTCACTAAAACATCTTAGTGGCTCTATTTTCCTATTAGCCAATTAGAGATAAGAAGCATACTCATTTGATGACCTGAAGAATAGTTTTTCTTTAATTGGGGTTGACTACTGGGCTTGAGACTTTTCTTTCTTTTTGGCTAGTAGCTTAATTCTCTTTCCAATTAATGATGGATGTTGAAAAGTTTTCAGAAAATTTATAGAGTTAAAGGTTACGGTTTTAGGAGAAATTTGGGGGGTTTTTGTTTTTAGGGAAATTTTTTGAAATCAATTAGTTAGAAGTGTTTAAATGAGTGTATCTAAGAGTTCTATGAAAGAATTTTGCAAAAGGTAGAATAAATATTAAGATTGGATTGTGTTATAGGTGCATTTTGGCATGAGAGGAAACAGGCTAATGAAGCCCCAAGTAGGGACGAAGTCTAGAAAAGAGAATTCCAGCTCGCGTAGCTAGTGATCCACTTTATGCGAGCTTGTTTCACGAGCTTGTCATTGTTCTGTGAAGATCTACAGCAACCTCAAGCCGAAGATAGCTCATGAGATGCAACACAGCCAAAAAGCTTAGTGCGGTAAGACAGCAGACTAACCCGTATTAGCTATCTAGCCTAGCAAACAGACAAGGGTCCCACTCACAAAAAGCAACTTGCAAAAGCTGATTTACAGAAGTTCATCCTATCTTGTACATTTAATGTTGATGTAATAGAATTACAACTTGTAAAATTACATTTGTAACCTCCCAACCTTTATAAATAGGAGGGGGAGACCATTGTAAGCAAGCTAAGATAGCTATACTAAAACTCTATAGAATTTTCTTCAAAACAATAACATTACCATGGATGTAGGGTCTGGTACTATCCAAATTTGGCTATTATTGCTTCACATCTGCTCAACTAGAGTGCAGTTTGAGTCTAGAAGAACTTCTCTAGTTGGTTGGATTTAGGCAAAACCAAAATTCACATTCAACATTTTGGCACTGTCTGTGGGGACTCATTTGCATTTTGGTTGACTCCTTGTGTCTAGGTTCATCTTTTGTTTGATCACAATAGCTAGGGGAAAAGTTGTCAGAAAGTCTCAGGTTGTCAATAACTAGCTTGAAGGTTATATAGCAAGTTCTTCTATTGCTAGAGCTGCCAACGATTTGCTCCCTTCATTTCATCGCCAGCTTGCTACCATTGTTCCCAAGACCGGTGAAAAACAAACATGGCTTTAATGCCAAGAGGCACTAGAAGGATTAGCAAGAAAAAAGGCAGAAGCATTTCAAATGCTAGCCCAAGTGCAAGCTTGAGGTTTGCAAAGGTAAGTCGAAGTCGTCATGCCCAGAGATATTCACCAGTAGTGGCCAGTTGAAAGCTCGAATAAAGCTAATCAAGAGTGCACTTCCAGTCATCCCTCATGTAGTCAGGAAGATAGAAGGAGCCACCAGGCTTCTAGCCAGTGATCTAGGGGGCTAACCTTGTTAGTAGAATAATTGCTTCAGAGAGTGAAGCAGTTGGAGGCACAACCCTAAGCTCAAGATGATCGAGGTTGTCTAGAGGAATAGACTCCATTCTGGAAGGAAATTGAGATGGAGCCCCTCCCTTATAAGCTCAACATCCCTTCTATCCCACTCTATAATGGGGATAGCGATCTGTGCAACCACCTAGATATGTTCAACATCCAGATGAATCTTCAAATAAGCAATCCTTTGGTCAAATGTCATATCTTTTCGACTACGTTAGGAGACATACTCCAAATGTTCAAGAGTCTTCCAGCTCGTAGCATATGCAGTTCGAAAGAATATTAGGAAAAATTTCTCAACCATTATAGGGCGTTAAAGAAGCAGCTCGCGCCCTTGCCATCTCACCATAATCTTTCAACACAAGCACAAATTGTTGAAAGAATACATCGTCTGATTTAGGCGTGAGATAGACAATGTTGAAAGTCCATCTGATGAGAGCATCTTGATAGCAATCTCGACAGGACTTCATAAGGATGGCAAATTATACAAAAGCATATACAAATACCTAATTATGAACTTGGGTGAATTCCATGATTGAGTTACAAAACATATTAGATGGGAAGAGACCTTTGGTTTAGAGAATTAGAGGGACAAGGTGAGTGGCTCTGAGTAGAACAACAAGAGAAATCATGAGGGTCAGAAGATTGGCCCCAGTAGCCAGCTTTTGAAGAAAGCAAAAATCAAGCAACCTCAGCCTCTAGGTCATCATGATCATTATAGCATCCTTTTAAACACTTCAGATAGGATTTTTATGACTAAAAGGGGTAGAGAAGGCTTCTGACTCTTACTCCCTTGAGGACTCCTCATAAGAATAAGAACACAAACAAGTTTTGTGCTTACCATAACAAGGCCAAGCACAACACTTCTGATTGTTAAGCTCTCTGAGATACAATCAAAGATTTAATCAAGAGAGGTCATTTAAAAGAATATATATTACGGCCCATGGGACAGTAGCCCTCTCAACCTCGGTGAGACCCCAAGCAAAAGCATTCCGCTATGGTCAGAACCATATTTTAGCCCTATAATAAAGCATGTAAAGAATAATTCACATTTGATGTATATAGTTTGGGTGAAGCCTCAGCAAATGTTAATCCAAAAGTTTGCCTTCAAGATATGAGCTTCCCTTATTTCAGCTTACAATTGTATCTTTTTAAGTTTTAATTTAAGTTGATATTGCATTAGAATGACCCATTTTATGGTGCCATCCTAATGCAATCAAGCATACATATGACTAATTTTCTCAGGCACCATATGCATACTATATCGCTATACACATGACTAACTTTCTTAGGCACTATATGCATACAATATTGCCATGCATGTGACTAACTTTCTCAGGCACTGCATACATGTAATTTGCCTGTGTATATGACCAACTTTCCTAGGCACCATATACACGGTGTTTCACTTCACGCGTGACTAACTTTCTTAGGCACCATGCATAGGCGATCTTGCCATGCATGTGACCAACTTTCTTAGGCACCACGTGCAGGCAATTTCATGCATACGATTACCTTTCTTAGGCACCGTATGTATGCGACCTCCAGCTCATGCATATGATCAACTTTCTTAGGCACCATATACATGTAGCCTTCTTGGGCACATGACTAACTTTCTTAGGCACCATGTGTGCCCAACCTCATGAATCATGTATATGACTAACTTTCATTGGCACTATATACATGTTATCTTGAGCACATGCATGACCAACTTTCTTAGGCACCACGTGCATGCGATCATGCACATGACCAACTTTCTTAGGCACCATGTGCATATGACATCTTATTAATCATACATATGACCAACTTTCTCAAGCACCACATGTATGTGACCAAATATTTGTAGCTCTCATGTGACCAAGTGTTTGCAGTTCTTATGCAACCAAGTGTTCACAGCTCTCATGTGACCAAGCACTCATAGCTCTCATGCAACCAAGCGCTCGTAGCTCTCATGTGACCAAGTGTTCATAACTTTCATGCGGTTAAAATGTTTGTGACCCTTATATTACTTAAAACTAGCTGTTCATAGGCAATTACAAATAAATAAACTTTACAGTGCTCGAGTTCATTGTCTATCAAAAAATGTGATCGATTTGTTACTTAAGCATTTCATGATATTGTGATGCCTGCTTGGAGTTCATATTATTATCAGTAATATATACAAACAATAGGATACAAGAAACACAGGAAGAAAGTCATTCATTAAAAAGACTTAGCAAGGTGAATTTACATTAGAAAAGAGTCAAAATATAAGTCAAGTGCACTAAGGTTATACATTATGGAAGAAAGATTGGCACCCTAAAGGAGAGCCTTAATCAGTAGGAGGGATGACGAATACTTTTGTTCTTCAATTCTTTCCCTTGCTGCCCTCATTGGTTCATAACTCCTTTCTAGCTTTTTGCCTAGTGCAGCTGATTCAGGGAAAACAAGTCAGAGTAGATTGGAAAGGATAAACCTCACGGCATCACCGTGAGAAAATAATCCAAAATCTACAAAAGATCTTCCCTTATTCTTGAAGAAGAATGATTGCCTGAGAAGGCTTCCTATACAGTAGACCATACATGTCTCTTTGAAAAAAACTCTTCATCAAAGGAATGAAGGGCTCATCTAAAGTTTCTATCAGAATTTTGAAGAAGGAAGGAAGATATCCTTTGTCTTAAATGGAAGCAGTCTGCCCTCATTGAAGAGTTCAGAGATCAACCCCCAACCATTTCCATTAAATGCCTTGGAAGAAAATGAGGCAAACCCATCTGTAGTGATGAGACACATATAACACAGAGTATAACCTAGAATAGATGAAACAATAGGCTGACTAAAGACTTTGACCACATAGTAGTCTATAAAGAAATCCTTCTCCTGACAAGACTATTCAACTACTAGTCCATAAAGTAAACGAGAGTTGGGGGGCTTATGTTATAAGTGCATTTTAGCATGAAAGGAAACGGGCTAACGAAGCCCCAGGCAGGACGAAGTCTAGAAAAGAGAAGTCTAGCTCACATAGCCAACGATCTACTCTGTGTGAGCTTGCTTCATGAGCTCATCGTTATTCTATGAAGATCCCCAGTAACCTCAAGTTGAAGATAGCTCATGAGACATAACACAACCAAAAAGCTCAGTATGGTGAGACACCAGACTGGCCCGTATTAGCTATCTGGCCTAGTAGATAGACAAGGGTCCTATTGATAACAAAATATTTCAACCATTTATTTGTCCTCTCACTTAGCATTTTAAGGTCCAAAAATGACTTACTCCACCAGTGTTAGTATGTATTTATGATTTGTGTCAATTGGAATCAATTTGGAAAATTCTGCATAACTTGGCCATTTTGAGAAGTTTCTGTAATCTAGCTATATCTCAAGCTATACTTGTCCAATTAATGTGATTCTTATCTTGCAAGAAATCTAAGAGTAGATCTACAATTTTCATGAAGATTGCAAAAGTTGAATCACACGATTGGTCATCCAAAATTGGAGCTTAATTTAGAATCAGAATACTGTCTTAGCCCTGTCCCTAGTAGCCCAACCTTCATGCATTCAATAGACAATAACTGGAGCTATAGAGGTCCAATTAAGGTGAAACAAATCCCAAATGGAAGCTGAGACATAAAGTCACATTTCCTATGAAGACTTCTAGACTTGAAAACATCAAATTGGGCATCAAAATGGAGTTGAAATTCATGATAGAAATGCTGATAAAATGGGCTACAGTAGAACTGGACTTTTTAAGGTCCCAATTGGCATCACTTGAGCCCAATGATCCATCACTTATTCCATCTCTCACCCCAACCAGCTGGAGGACAAAAAGTTAGTGAGAAATCAAAAGAATGCAGTCTGCAAATGGACACAGCATGCAATGGCAGAGGTAATAGACTACACTAGCCATCATGCCTACTCACCTACTCAGCAATTGTCTTCTCTTTGTACCTAGGCAAAGCCATTTTGTAAGTAGTTTTTAGAGTAGTTTTCTAGTAGCATTAGGTTAGCATATTTTCCTTTTGTTTTCTTTGTATTTTCTGCCTCCATGGACGGCTGAACTACTGTAATCAGCCCAAGGGCTGCAAACTTGAAAATTAATGTTAAGGTTTGGTTCCTTCATTTTGGATTCCATTTGTTAGCCATTTCTTTCCTTTTTCCTCTCTATTTTGCAGTGACTATCTGAATTTAATGGCTTCATTTGATTTAGATATTATATGATTGTTGCTTAATGATCAATATTAGGAAGAGGATAAGAAAACTAGCCAATGC
>JANHAO010017040.1:0-14146 GCA_026873985.1 Saraca asoca
TCGTATAAATTTCCATTCTTTCTTTCTATTGTTCTTTTTTTTTTCCTTTTTGTCAAAATGTATTTTGTAATAAAATAATTATTATGTACAAAATTTATAGACCAGAAAAATTAGACGCAATAATCAAATTGTTAGAAAATTAACTCAAACAAATCAAATAGATGCAACAATCAATTGACAGAAACCAAACTCAAATCAGAATGAGGGCATAAATCACAAACAACACAGAATTTTTTGTTATTTGCAAATTTTTGTCTCATGATTTTTTTATCCATTAAAATCATAAAAGTAAAGGAAGCAAACAAAATTACATGTAAGTAGGATTTCATGGATGGATTATTCAATCTATAAAGTGATATTTTGAGTCACAATTAAAATTTAAAGATATGCTGTTAAACCTATCTTCACATAATCTTAATTCATTGATTTCGTGACTATAACAAGGATCAAAGAATATGTTATGGGCATTTTTCGGAAACATGGTTTAGGCCGGCCAAGGTCCATTAGAAGGCACAGCTAACCAGAAGGAGACCCAGATTGGAAGATCGAGGTTGTTCAGTAAGGACCCTATTGTATACAAAAATGGACTCACAGCCCCAAGACGCCAAAGATGCTCCACAAGCTTTGCTTCGCCCAGCAGGAAGCGGTACAGCAAGGTTGTCTCGGCTCCATTCCATAAAGCAAGCTCCCGCCTGGCGAGGCAGCGACCCAGTGACCCAATAAGAAGATTGCAAGACTAACCTGTCAAGCAGCCGACTATCCTGCTCAAGCTTGTCATCTCGCTGTAGCAGCATCGGGCTCAGTGATTCCCTAAACGACCCCGAGCCGGAAACTCCCACTCTAGACGTTCAGCTCTTCGCTTAGTCCAGTAGTGATGCAACATCAAACACCGACAGGTTTAGGCCTACCGCCAGCCTAGGGAGACCATTCTGCAGCCTATATTCTGCAATGGCTAGTTTGTAGTCTTTTTTTGTCTTTTCTCATTTTATAGCTTGATGTAACACAACTGTAACTTGTAATTAATGCATGTAACTCCTCCCTCCTCTATAAATAGGATTGCCTTGTTAGAAGAAGGAGGAGAGGCCAAGTTCTATAAGCAAAGACTTTGCTAAAATCACTTTCCAACATATTAATAAAATCTCTGCCATGGACGTAGGGTCTGATGCCTCCCGGATTTGGCCGAACCATATTAAACTCACCGTCTCTTCACCCCTTCTTCCTCTCGGTCTAATTTCTTCAAAACTTCAGAAGTAGTATTGGCTCCATGAACTCCTCCCCATTGGCTGAAGTTTAGGTCTTCCGCATGAACCAGATTTCACCGCTAACATTTTGACATCGTCTGTAGGGATCATCTGTTCTCTGGAATCTCCATTGCAACCCAACAATGGCCGGAGGAAGAACGACTTGGAGTTCTACCATTCCGGTTCCTCAGCAGCACACCACTGTGCCCGAAACCCAAGAGGTACAAACTCCCAATCCGTCCCGGTCGGCACTCGAAAACACAATTAGGGAGTTAGCTAAAACTATCAAGGTGCTTGCCCAGGCACAAGCACAGAATGCTCAAAGACAAGAAGAAGTTATGGCATAACTCCAGCAGCCTAGTGAGGAAGCTCAAAGAGAAGTTTACAATGATCACGATAGCCAATGGGTAGGGGGCTCGCAACGAGCAAAAAGCTCTGCCCCTAAGCATGAAGAACAATGTCCAACAATGGAAGAGGTCCTCCGCAGGCTCAAGCAGTTAGAAGAGCATTCACAGCCTTAGAGCCATCAGCCTCGCAATAAGAAGACCTCACCATTTGCTATGGAGATTGAGAAGCAACCTCTCCCACAGAAACTCAAAGTGCCCGCCATCCCGGTATACGATGAAAGTAGTGACCCAAGCGATCATCTGGATATGTTCAACACTTAAATGGACCTCTAGATAATCGATCCCCTAGTGAAGTGCCTCATATTTCCCGCCACATTAGGGGCAATGCCTTGGGCATGGTTCAGGTGCCTCCTGGCTCACAGCATCGGCAGTTAGGAAGAATGCCAAAAGAAATTCGTTGACCAATATCGAGCATTAAAGAAGCAGCTTGTGCCTCCTTGCCACCTTGCGATGATTTTCCAACGCAAGGATGAGTTGCTTAAAGACTACATGGCCCAATTTAGGCATGAGGCCAACTCCATGGAGAATCCCTTGGAGGAAAGCATTTTGACGGCTATCTCAGCAGGACTTCACAAAGACGGCAAATTATACATGATCTTCTACAAGTCCCCCACTCAAGACCTCGCTGAATTCTATGATCGGACTTTCAAACAAATAAGATGGGAAAAAACCTTCAGAACGGAGGAATCCAGGAATAAAGAGGGCCATGATGGTCCTACCGCGAGTAAAAAGAGGGGTAGCGAGAGTCATGACAACCCCACTCCTTATCTCGTGAAAAAGGCAAACCTCAGTGACCTGAAGGCCGCTTCGAGAGCTACAGCATCCTGTCAGACACACAGGATAAAATCTTTGTCGTGAAAAGGCATAACAAGGACTTCAGAAGGCCCAGGCCAATAAGAGCCACTGCCAAGCCCAGAGACCAAAGAAGATTATGTGCTTATCACAATGAGGCTGGACACACCACCTCAGAGTGTCGGGCATTGAGAGATGCCATTGAAAACCTCATCAGAAGAGGCAGACTACAGGATTATGTGGTAAGACCATCGGAGTAGTGTGCTCAACAGGTTCATCGAGTTACCATCCAAGAGCCCGAGCCCTCCATCAAAACCATATTTTGATCCTGTAACACTCGCTTATTATCGATTGTACCAATTATGGCATTTTGAATCAGTACAAGTTACCGATTGACCAAGTATTATCCAGACAAAAAGTTTTCACTCCATCTTTGCAAAATCGCTACAGTGCATGGTTTTCACCTCGCTATAGCACTTACTTCGGCAAACGATTTTCACCTCGCCCCCTCGCTACAACAAATGGTTTTCACCTCGCTATAGCACTTACTTCGATGAATAATTTTCACCTCGCCCCCTTGCTACAACGAATGGTTTTCTCCTCGCTACAACACTTACTTCGGCGAACAATTTTCACCTTGCCCCCTTGTTACAGCGAATGGTTCTCACCGCATTACAACATTACTTTGCAATATCGCTACAGTGAATGGTTTTCACCTCGCTACAACACTTACTTCGGTGAACGATTTTCACCTCGCCCCTTCGCTACAGTGAATGATTTTCACCTCGTTACAACACTTACTTCAGTGAACGATTTTCACCTCGCCCCCTTGCTATAGCGAATGGTTCTCATCTTGCTACAACATTACTTTGCAATATCGCTACAACGAATGGTTTTCACCTCGCTACAGCACTTACTTTGGCGAACGATTTTCACCTTGGCCCTTTGCTATAGCGAATGGTTTTCACCTCGCTACAACACTTACTTCAGTGAACGGTTTTCACCTTGCCCCCTTGCTACAGCAAATGATTTTCACCTCACTATAACATTTACTTCGGTGAATGGTTTTCATCTCGCCCCCTTGATATAGCGAATGATTTTCACCTCACTATAGCACTTACTTCGATGAACGATTTTCACCTCGCCCCCTTGCTACAATGAATGGTTCTCACCTCGCTACAGCATTACTTTGCAATGTCGTTACAATGAATGGTTCTCACCTCGCTACAACAATACTTTGCAATCTTTTTTAGCAAACGATTTTCACCTTGCTACGACGAAACCAAAATGAAAACTTAAACAAAACAAGTTGTCACAACTTCCACACATTTTCTTGCAGCTCTCATACGGATGACTTCCCATAGCTCTCATATAGATGTATCTCTCATGTCTCAAATGAGACTCCTTGGGCGCAGCTTGCATGTGACCCCTTTCTCACTCGCAACTAGTCGAGTAATCAGAAATACAAAGCATAATCGATCAGCAAAAATGAACATTTCATTAATCATCAGAAGTGTACATACAGTGATGCGTGAAGCATCCCATTACAACATTTGATAGAAGAAAAGCTCATACAACAAAAGACCTCATCCAAACAAGGAAAAATTACATCCAAAAGAAGAAATGAAGAAACAAAGGTGAGAAGCTTAATAACCCGGCACAACCATTCCTACAAGAAGAGCAGAAGGCTGGTCACCAAGCTTGCGCCTATAGGAAGGACATCAGCTCACAATTCCTTCTGCTTATTCCCCTCTGGTGCATCCCCCCGAGCCAGGCACAGAGCAAATCAAAAAGTCATAATTGATTGGCCAGGGTGCTGCACCATAAGTAACAATCGGAGGAGGTGGCCCGAGGTCTACACAAGATCCCCCATGAGCCCATTTAGCGGATCTTGTGATAGAGTCATGTGTAGCAGGCTATCCATGTCTCCCGGCACTCTGCAATAGGCCATCCATGTCCCAGCAAGCTTCGTTGGAAGCCAAGACACTGGAGTGCATGGGGCTCTTCAATCTCCTTCATTGAGTTTCTTTAGGACGAAAGAGAGAATTCCCCAAGTTATAAATAGACCCGCTCAGCCTTTTGAAGAATCCAGAAGGTATCTGACCTGATCTTCATCCAATGGCCCAAAATGAGCAACAATGCCATGCCAACGGCCAAAAATGGCAAACAGAAGAAAGCATAACCTAAAGTAGAATGGAAAGACATCTGACATGACACTTCGATCAAGGAAGGGCACTGGCTGAAGATACGAATCAAGCCTCGGAAACATGCAACTCTTGGTCCGCAAAGCAAATCGAGAGTTGCGGGGCTTATGTTATATAAAAAAATGGACTCACGGCCTCAGGATGCCAAAGATACTCCACAAGCTTCGCTTCACCGAGCAAGAAGCAGTACAACAAGGTTGTCCTAGCTCTATTTCGCAAAGCAAGCTCCCACCTGGCGAGGTAGTGACCTAATAAGAAGATCACAAGACCAACCTATCAAGCAGCCAACTATCCTGCTCAAGCTCGCCATCTTGCTGCAATAGCATTGGGCTCAACAATTCCCTAAACGACCCCGAGCTGGAAACTCCCGCTCTGGACGTTCAACTCTTCGCTCGATCCAATAGTGATGTAACATCAGACACCAACAGGTTCAGGCCTACTGCCAGCCTAGGGAGACCATTCTATAGCCTACGTTCTGTAATGGCTAGTTTGTAGTCTTTTTCAGTCTTTTCTCATTTTATAGCTTGATGTAACACAACTGTAGCTTTTAATTAATGCATGTAAATCCTCCCTCCTCTATAAATAGGATTACCTTGTTAGAAGAAGGAGGAGAGGTGAAGTTCTGTAAGCAAAGACTCTACTAAAATTACTTTCTGGCACATTAATAAAATCCCTGTCATGGACGTAGGGTCCGGTGTCGCTCAGATTTAGCCGAACCATGTTAAACTTGCTGTCTCTTCACCTCTTCTACCTCTCGATCTAATTTCTTCGAAACTTTGGAAGCAATATTGGCTCCTTGAACTCCTCCTCATTGGCTAAAGTTTGGGTCTTTCATACAAACTAGATTTCACTGCCAATAGACCCCAAGTCGTCGAGCTTGAGCTAAAGGCATCACTCAATGTCACAGTAGGGAACACAACTCACTGAGAGGACTCTCAACTTGGTTGTGAGAAGCCTACCGCCCATGAGGAGAACAACCAGGTAAGGATAGCGAAGTCAACCAAAGCTTCTAACTTGCCCACCAGAACCAGATACATGTACGAAGCCCAGTCAGCAATTCAAGGCACACGTTTCCAGCTAATAGCTCAACCTCCAAACTTACACATCAGCCCCCTGAAAGTCCAACAATGATTTGCCCAGCATTAATTACTTGAAGGGAAGCATTAAATGCCCAGAGTGGTAGAAATAATTATTCTGTTGTTTGTAGAATTACACTTGTAACCCTGCCCCTTTCTATAAATAGGCAAAAGTGGTCATCGCAAAGGTAGAGAAAAATCTAACATGCAGAAACTTTGCTAGAGTATAGAGAGAGCACTGCAGGAGTGGTCATCGCAAAGGTAGAGAAAAATCTAACATGCAGAAACTTTGCTGGAATATAGAGAGAGCATTGCACACCGTGAGAAAACAATGCAATTGTATTTAGACTCTATAAAGGAATCCTTTAGTGAATAAACAAATACCAGCGTGGACACAGAGACTAACTTGGCTTTAGCCGAATCATGATAAACTCCTGGTGTTTGTTGTCTCTCTTCTCTTTTGCTATCTTTCTTTTATGTTTTCTATCATATTCTACTTGTAGTTAGGGGTAACATTGAACTTAAACTAGTTGACCGAATTTTGGTGTCAATATTTTGATGCTAGAAGGAGGGCCCTCACTGCACACTCATTGTTCTTCCATTCCCGATAGATTATTCCAAGTTGCTTTAAGTGCAATGGCAAGAGGAAAAATAACCAGAAGTGTAAAAGTTTCCATTAGCCAACCCGAAGGTTAGACACAACAGTGGAACACAGCTGCCCCTATGATAGGCCCCAACGCTAGCACCACTTCTCTTATTCTGCAGTAATTCATGGCTCCCAGAACTGATAAAGTTCAAACATGGCAACAGTGCCAAGAAGTGCTTGACTAGCATCAAGAAGCACTGGAGAATACCATGAAAGAGCTGGTTGATATGGTCAGAGCATTGACTTAGGCGCACGCCCAAGGTGCACCAAGGCAAGATGAAGTGGTTATACCTGAGGGTGGATGTTACCAGCCAGGGCCTCAGCATGAAGAGCAAACCAGGATCGAATGCCACTGAATCGACTCACTTCATTTATCCAACTTGTGGTTAAGGTCTAAAGTCCATCGAGTTTGGGAAGACAAGGGAGATGACTAGCGAGGTGAAAGCTCACATTGGGATGAGGGCTCACATGAGACTAACAGTGAGCAAGAGGTAAACTATTACTCATCTAGCCATGAGCATGTCAAAAGGCATAAAACTTCTGACTAACATTCCCACAATAAGCGAGACGAAAGGAGTTGAAGGACTTCTAGTCATTGGTCTATGTCTCATGACCCAATGGTCGAAGAACTACTCCAAAGAATGGAGCAGTTAGAAAAGAACTGTGCATCCCAAGGGAATCAAGAATCCCATGAGAAGAGAACTCCACTTTCTAGCCAAATTGAGATGAAGCCCTTTCCCTGTGGATTTAAAATTTCAAACATCCCCTTCTATAATGGGGATAGCGATCCCTACAGCCATTTGGATGCTTTTAATGTCTAGATAAACCTACAAACTTCCAATCCGCTAGTGAAGTGCCAAGTCTTCTTGGCCACACTCGGAGAGGTGCTGCGAACATGGTTTAGAAGTCTCCCAGCTCGTAGCATAAAGAGTTGGGAGGAATGTCAAACGAAGTTCCTCAACAAGTATAGGGCATTGAAAAAGCAGCTCGCCCCCTCTTGCCACTTAGCCACTGTCTTCTAGTGAAAAGATGAGTTACTCAAGGACTATATCACCAGGTTCTAACGAGAAGTTAACAATGTGAAAAACCCATCGAACTAGAGTGTCCTCACGACAATCTCAATCGGACTCTTAAAAGATGGAAAACTATACGAGGACATATATAAGTCCCCTGTTAAGAGCCTGGGTGAGTTCTATGAGTGCGCCGCTAAGGAGATCCGATGGGAAGAAACTTTTAGTCCAAAGAAGTCAATCAAGAAGGAGGAAGTAAGTACCTCCAATCGAGGAAGGAAAAGAAGTGGAGGTAGGAGCAATAAAGATGGCCAGAAGGGGGGCTGTAGAGGCCAAATCGTGAAGAAGACCTAGAATGAACAGTTTCAGCCTCGGGGTCATTACGATGCCTACACCATTTTGTCGGATGCTCCAAACAGGATCTATACGATCAAGAGGGACAACGAAGACTTTGGCAGACCCAAGCCCCTGAGGACCCTATTAAGAAGAGGAACCACAACAAATTCTATGCCTATCATAGCGAAGTTGGGCACAACACGTTGGATTGCTGGGCATTAAGGACGCCATTGAGGACCTCATTAAGAGAGGCCGTCTAAGAGATTATGTGGTGAGATCCCTAGGGCAGTGACCCCCATGTCCCCAGCAGCCTATGCCGCAATGCCACTAAACTCCAGAGTGTGAAGAAGCACCCTCCATGAGGACCATCTTTACCATACATGGTAGACTTCACATTGCGGGTACTTCAAACCGATCACACGATCGCCACATGCGAGCAGCGGGTCGTGTCTTTCTGGCGATTCATGTGAAACATGAAAGGCTTGCCAAGAAGGCTAAGATAGCTTTGAATAGCATCTCATTCACGGAAGAGGATGCACAAAGGATTCATTACCCTCATAATGACGCAATTGTCATATGAGCAAAGATTGACAACATGGAGGTGAGAAGGATAATGGTTGATACTGGGAGCTTTGTGAATGTGATGTATAAGGGATGCTTTGACCAGATGGGTGTAAGCATGAGTCAACTAGATCCATCACTCAAGCCCCTATACGATTTTATGGGAGATGGGATACTCCTAATGGGACAAATTAGGCTACCACTCACTCTCGGGGACTCCGACAAACAAGCAACTGTCATGGCGGACTTTCTGATTATAGATTCTCCCTCGACCTACAATGTGGTACTGGGGCGACCCTCCATGAACGATTTTGACATGGTAACATCAACCAGGACGCTAACCATCAAATTCCTAACCCCAAATGGAGTCAGATGTGTATGAGGGGAGCAACAAGTGGCCCAATGTTGTTATGAAGATGTAATTAAACTCTAGATTCAAGGGAAGAAGGTGAATGTGGTGTTTGGAGGAGAACCCTAGACAACGAGCGTAAAAGGGGTTAGTCATGACCTTGACCCTCGAGAAATGGATGCTGAGCGAGCCATCGAACCAGTTGAAGAGCTTGAAGATGTGCCAGTAAGTAAGGAGGATGAAGAAATATGCCTCAAGTTGGGGAAATGCCTGCCGCCCAATGTGAAAGTACAACTAACAAATTTTCTCAAGGAAAATGTGGACATTTTCGCCTGGAACCATGAAGACATGGTCAGCATCGATCTAAATATGATATCACATAGATTGAATATCGATCCCTAGATCAAGCCAATTTGCCAAAAGAGAAGACTAATAACCATCGAGCGCTACATGGCACTCAAAGAAGAGGTGGATAGGCTCTTAGTAAATAACTTCATCTAAGAAGCACACTACCCCACTTGGGTGGCCAATCCTATTCTTGTAAAGAAGAAGATCGGGAAGTGGAGGACGTGTATTGATTTTACTGACCTTAATAAGGCATGCCCCAAAGATAGTTTTCCTTTGTCGAGGATGGACCAGCTTGTAGACATGACGATGAGGCATGAACTCCTCAGCTTCATGGATGCCTATTTAGGGTACAATCAAATTTCGATGGCTGCACAGGATGAAGAGCATACCTTATTTATTATTGATCACGATTTGCACTGCTATAAGGTAATGCCCATTGAGCTTAAGAATGCAAGGGCAACCTACCAGCGATTAGTAAACATGATGTTTCAGGAGCAGATTGGTAAGACTATGGAGGTTTATGTTGACAACATGTTAGTAAAATCTAAACAGCTCATCGACCACATCTACGACCTAAATGAGATGTTCCAAACCCTAAAAAGGTATCGGATGAAGCTGAGCCTGCATAAATGTGCATTCAGGGTGGCCTCAGGTAAATTCCTTAGTTTCATAGTCAATAATAGAAGGATCGAAGTGAACCTAAAAAAAATTAGAGTATTCCTTGATATGCATTCTCCCACTGGTCCAAAGGATGTCCAAAGCTTGAACGGTCAGGTCACTGTGCTTAGCAGATTCATTTCAAAAGTAATAGACAAATGTGTTCCCTTTTTTGACATCCTTAAAAAGGTGAAGAGGTTTGAATGGACCTTGGAGTGCGAGGTCACTTTTCAGAAACTCAAATCGTACCTCGGATAGGCACCTCTCCTTTCCAAATCAAAAGAGGGTGAAAAACTGACTATATACTTAGGGGTATCCCAAAATGCCTTGAGCACGACCTTAATGCGAGAAGAGGGAGGAGCTCAACTTCCCATCTATTATGTAAGCAAAAGATTGCTAGATACTAAAACAAGATACTCACGTATGGAAAAGCTCGCCTATTGCCTAGTCATTGTCTCAAGAAAGCTGTGACCTTATTTCCAAGCCCACAGCATCAGGGTCCTCATGCAGTTCTCGCTGAGACAAGTCCTACAAAAGACAGACGCCTCAGGATGGCTACTTAAATAGGCAATAGAGCTCGATCAGTTCGACATAAAATATTAGCCCAAAATAGCCATCAAGGGATAAGCACTGGCCGATTTCATTGACAAATTCACGGGACCTACATAAGAGGAGGTAGAAGTTTCAGAGACCCCATGGTGGGAGTTATTCATTGATGGGTCATCCAGTGACCAAAAGGTTGGAGCAGGGATGCTTCTTATCAGTCTAGAAGGACACAAGGTCTTTTGTGCTCTAAGGTTTAGCTTTCAAGCCACTAACAATAAAGCTGAGTATGAGGCCTTATTGATAGGTTTGCGATTGGCCAGGGAGGTGCATGCTGAGAGATTAAAATTTTTTAGTGACTCGCAGCTCATTGTTTGCCAGGTGAAGGGTGAATACCAAGCTCGAGGACAGAAGATGACGAGCTATTTCCAAAGAATCCAAGAATTGTTAGGCTTCTTTTAGTAATTCAAGATCAATAAGATTCCATAAACCCAAAATGTGTATGTTGATGCTTTGGCTAGTCTGTCCACCACTGATGATCCCGATCTCATAGGAGTAATCCCAGTAGAGCTCCTTCTATCCCTTAGTATTGAGCATCAAGATGTTATGATGGCAATTATCACAGCACCCAACTCCTGAATGAATTCGATCCTAGACTATCTACGGAACGAGAAGTTACCAGAAGATAGGCTCGAGGCGCGATGTTTGTGAGCTTGAGTAGCCAGATATTGCATCTGTGATGATGTACTTTATAAGAGAAGGTTTATGACCCCGCTTCTAAGATGCATAGATGGTGAGGACTATAGCACCGTCTTGGAGGAGATTCATGTAGGTCATTGCAAAAACCATGCTGGGGTGCTGTCTTTGGCACAAAAGGCTCTTCGATAGGGATTCTACTGGCCGACCATGAAGCAAGATGCTATGCACCTCATCAAGAAGTGTGATAAGTGCCAGAGGTTCATAAAGGTGCCATGAGCTCCACAAGCCTACCTGAAGCAAATGACCAATCCATGGCCATTCACGATTTGGGGGATGGACTTGATCAGACCATTTCCTAAAGCTCGAGGAAATTCCAAGTATGCAATAGTAGTCGTGGACTACTTCACCAAGTGGGTAGAAGTGAAGGAACTTGCTAAAATCTCATCTTCCAAGGTTCAAAAGTTCATATGGAACAACATTATCTGTAAGTTCGGAGTCCCTGAATAGATCATAATCGATAACGGGACTCAGTTTACTAGTGAGCAATTCATCAAGTTTTGCAACAACCTCAAAATTATTAAAAGCTTCATAGTCGTAGACCATCCACAAGCCAATGGGCAAGTAGAAATAATCAACAAGATCATCAAGAAGATCTTGAAAACCAAGTTTGAAGCTAAAAAAGGAGCATGGGTGGATGAATTGTAGGTAGTACTATGGGCCTATAGGACCACACCTTGCAGCTCCACAAGGGAAATCCCCTTTTCAATAGTATATGGATGCGAGGCAATGATCCCAATAGAACTTGAGGTCAAGACGCAATGAAGAATTGCTTTCAACCCAGAGGATAATGAGCAGTTACTCGCCACGAACATGGACCTTGTGGAGGAAGTAAGAGAAAGAGCTAGTCTCAGGATTGCAACCTACCAGCGTCGTGTAGTGAGGTATTACAATGGCAGAGTGTGAGCTTGAAAGTTTAAACCTGGCGATCTTGTCTGGTATCTCATCCTTCCTAGAGCATGAAAACCCAGCAAGGGACGTTTAGGATAGAACTGGGAAGGTCTATACCTAATTAAAAAGGTCATGAGTGATGGAGTCTATCATCTGGTAGACATGAATGGAGTGGAGTTCCCCCGAGCTTGGAATGCCAAGCACCTCCACTGTTATTATCAATAAGTGTCTCAATGTACAAGAGTTGGTTTGATGTAAATGTGTATGTAATTCTTCAAATTCTTTGTGGAATAAGATTGGAATAGAAAGTTATATGTAAAGTTATGTATTATGCAATACAGTAATAGTTGATATAGCATGTCAAATTCTTATAAGCAAACGAGTTCACACATTCAAGCATGAAAGTAATGAAGAGAAATGTGTTCAGCTTCTATCACAATAAAGTCATTTCATACAGATTGTCTGCAAAATTTGTTATAAGTCTTAGAAATAAAGAAAAACAAAGTTACAAAGTTCATATCCTAAGAGGTTAGAGCCTTAGGAGCAAAGCTTTCATTGGGCTGAGGGTTAGAAGTCGGGGCACCAGGAACTCCAACCACTGGAGCAGCATCAGCGACTTGAGAACTACCTTTTCCTTGGACAGTAACTTCAATAGGAGGAACTTCAACCCCAGCACCTTGTCCTTTCCTTGTAGCTCTCTTTTTCCAACGATCCACAGCTTCGAGGGCTTAGGGGCCGAAGAAGGAGAAATCTAGCTCAGGATGTCTCTCCCACAAAGTGTAGAAGAAAGAAGAACAAGTTTAAGTCCTCATTTCCTTAGTTGTTTTTGCCACCAGTGAGGACGTTTCTACTTTGATCTTAGCTACTTCTTCTTTGCTGAGATGAAGTTCTCTCTTCAGTACCTCCAATTTGTTAGATTGTCCAGCCACCTCAGGAGCAAAATGGTCAAATTTTCAAAAAATTTTCTTCCATGCAATCGAATAATCAACCTAAGATCTAGCTAGGTAAGAGCTTAAATAACAAATTAAGAGTGTAAGAAAGCTAGACTAACCTTTAATCCAGCTAGAAACGCAGTGGAAATGACTGAATCTTCTGGTCACCTAAGCAGTCCACATGTCCTGCCTCTACCAGTGATCCATGTCGGAGAACACCTCAAATGGCCTTTACAACTCCAATCCTTGTGCTAGCAAGTCTTTCGAGCTGGATGGACCAAGAAGGACTGAGCACCACCAGAACACTTCCAGCTCTCCTTCCCCTTCGCCTATTCGGATGTCACCGAACCCATGGAGAACTCTTCTCCTCTTGGCCAAACTCTTCAGCCAAGTCAAGGGAAAGGAGCTAAAGCCACCGAAACACCTTTCAGTCAGTCTTCCTCCTCCTTTTGGTCTGGCCACCACCAAACCCAGGCCAAGGAAGAAGACGACTTTCTCTCGAGTTCCTCTCTTTCTCTTGGGCTGAACTCTTCAGCCAAAATAAAAGAAGAAGGAGAGCTTGAAACGGAGTCATTTTGGCCAGCCTCCTTAGGCCAAAACGACATTGTTTAGGGCTAAGGAAAACAATTTTCTTTATTTACAAAATAGCCCCTGTAGTTTCCATAAACTACATTTTGGCCCCAGCAATTTCACCAAATTGTATTTTGGTCCCTGGACATCAAACATATCCAAACTTTGGCCATATCATTCTTTGTTATTCATGTGACCCAGTAAGCCTCCGAAATGTTAGCAAAAGTCCAAAATGCCCTTCAAATCATTTGAAGGCATTTAAAATTAATCCACTTAATTTTATGATCACTTTCTCCAAATTAATCATCCATGGACTTTAAGCTATAAGAGGACTCTAGCAAGCCATTATAGCTACCTAATTTTCAGCAGGGTCAACAATGGTGATGTTATATACAAAAAAATGGCCTCAAGAGCTCATAGCCCTAGCCATGCCAAAGGCATTCAGTGAGCTTTACTTCGCCTATCAAAAAGTGGGCATAGCGAAGTAGTCTTGGCATCATCCCGCAAAGCAAGCCTTGCCTTCCGAGGTAGCGAGGTTGTGAAGTAGCGATACAGCGAAAAGATCATAAGACCAAGCTAGCCACAGCAGTCTTATGATACCCCCGAGCTAGGAATTCCTGCTCGGGACACCCAGCATCTTGCTTAGCGTAGTGGCACCAAGCAGTAGCCATCGATAAGCTCAAGTCTACAGCTGACCTAGGGGGCCCACCCGTAGCCTACATTCAGCAACGACTAGTTTGTAGTCTTTTCCATTTATATCTTGATGTAACACAACTGTAGCTTGTAATTAATGTATGTAACTCCTCCTTCCTCTATAAATAGGATTG
>JANHAO010017041.1:0-14136 GCA_026873985.1 Saraca asoca
CTCTTTTCTAGTGAAAAATATACACTAAATTCTCCTCTACTTTAAACCTATAAAAGTCTCTCTTAAAAAATAAAATATATTACACGTAAATCCAAATTTAGCATTTTTCTTAATCATCTTTTAACAATATGTGCTTAATCAAAGTTTATTCATTATTATAAAATACACGAACAACTCCATTTTGTCTTTTTTGAATTCCATGAACATCTTTTATCACAATTTCATTAATAAAAAAATTTAAAGGGGAAAAAGATTTGTCCTTGTCTAACAAAGAACACATTGCATTTTTATTATACTGGTGGTGTGTAAGCATTTACACTTTGTGTCTTCATTAAAAATAGCTTCTTCATTGTTACCTTTAGCAACTTTTTTGCATGAAGGTCGAAAACTTGTTTTAGCTCTTTCACTACTTGCATATCTTTTCAAAAATATTAATCTTGTTGTTGGTCACCTCAAGAATAATGATTCTTTTCTAACATTAGAGGTCCATTTGAGCTTTTCCAACTTTGGCTTATTACCACATGTTGCAAACATTTCGCACTTCCTAAATATTTTAATTGGTTAATCAAAATTTTGATTTATGGTGTTAAATTACCTTATGCTATTCTTCATCCAAAATATAAGTCTAAAACTAGCAAAGATTTTTTCAACCTTTTCTTTTCATCTTTGATGATTGTCCACCTTAACACTTATTTCTTTTCTCACCCCACTCATATGGTCTGAATTGGCTCATTTTGGATCTTAACCGTTCAGATGCAAACGATGTCAAAATTTAGGCTCACTGGGCTCCCAAAAGAGCACTTTGTGGCTGAGTTACATTTGTCGAATGCCATTGTTTGACAACTTGGGTTTGTACAGGACTTTCCCTTGAACCCTTTAGATAAAAGTTTCCAAGGGAAAACCTTGAAAACCTTTGAGTGTGCCATAATCGAGAAATTGAAATAAGAATGGTGTGGACACTTTGAACTTTCTCCTTTTTGAACATGTCTTGCATTAACCCACATGTTTATAGAATTGTGGCCATCACATACAATTAGTTATAATCACCATTTTTTATTATAATAGGTATATTTTGACATGAGTATTGCTAAAAAGCTCAGGAACTATGTCATTATGAAGATTGCAAAGCTTTAACCAAGATAGTAGCTATGCATTACGCTAAAATTGTAGCTTTTGAAAAATACTATAAGGTCGATATGATTACACCAGTAGGAAATACACCTCTCATAAGACTAAAGAATCTCTTATGAGGAAAAGAAAGGCACAAGATACCTATTATAATAAAAAATGGTGGAATGCCTACTGGAGAAACCTCCAAGTCAAGCTAGACATTGAAATACCACATTTAAGCTGAAATGAATACCTTTGCCCAATACACCTTTAACTTGGCCAAAATAGTTTGGCTTAACCTAAACCTTGACCTTGACATCATTCTTACTTATCATTGTTTGCACCATTTTGACATTAGGCATTTACTAGTGGCCCGAGTTTTGAAACCTTAGGTAATTTTTTCAACTTTTACACTTGCTTTGGCTTTTATCATACTTATTGTTTTTTTATATATTTCTCTTATTTTAGTTGTGACAGTGCCCATTGAGATCCCTTGCATTGCAAGAGAGAAAGATATGGCTAAAAAGATTGCCAAATAGGCCTAAAAGAAACATGAAGAAGCAAACAAAATGTTTCTTAATGAAGATGAAGTACTAATTGCTATCTAGAAAAGGAAATTTTAAAGAAAGACTCTATCAGCCTTGACCATAAACTAAACAGCCAAAAAACTACCAAAGAAAGGCAAAAGGTTATAAAGCTTTCTGAAAAGAAAAGTGATGCTGTTAAAACCCCTTTGTCAAAAGACAAATATGCTTTTGACCCTTAGACTCAACATACCACTGCGCCAACATCAATTTCATTACTTTATCTCATATTCACATAAACATGTATTATTTCAAAATTTCTTATTCCTAAGAGTTGCTAATTCTTGATGAGAAAATTGAAGAGCCAATAACCACAAATCCTATCAAAAAGACTAATAAGCAAGGAATAACTCCCTTGACCCAGTTTTAGTCAACACTATCAATGTTCCAACTTTTAATCTAGTTGAATAGAAGTAACATAACTAGACTCCCATTTTAGTTCATCTCATTCTACCAATGACTAACATATGATCAAAAAAGAAAAAAGAGAAATTTAAACAAGATCAACAATTGATCAATGAAAAAGATGACACTATCACTGCTTTGGCCTTTTTGATTTTGGTCAAAGAAGAAGAGATTTCAATTTCAATTTTAATTGAAACAAAATTAGATGCATTTATGACAACTATTTCTAGCCTATTTGATGATAGAAAAGTTAAAATCATAAATGCAATTAAAATCTTGACAATAAGCTATATAAATTTCTTATGGTTGTTAGGAAGAAGGACTCCTTAGTACTTCCTTGAAGATTTTACAAGATGACACCAAGACCAAAATTACAATTGGTCTTAAATCATTTGTGCTGAGCTTAAATGAACAATTGCTTTCTATGTTGGACACCATAAGCAATTTTACATCTATTGAGTTGACATACCACTTTTTTGCCAAAAAGAAAAAGGATTGACCAAATTTTCTAAATTTGCAGTGGCAAGACGATTGCAATTGGTTAAGGAATGCACCATAACTTAGTAGAATATTGAAATGAATTCGCTTAGCTTGTCTTTGCTTGAATCCAAAATTGCCAAACTTGAAGATGAACATTGAAAACTCAAAGAGACTAGAACAAGCCTTGAAGCTGCTGTCTCATCATAGTAGAATATTGAAATGAATTCACTTAGCTTGTCTTTGCTTGAATCCAGAATTGCCAAACTTGAAAATGAGCTACGAAAACTCAACGAGAATAGAACAAGCCTTGAAGCTGTTGTCTCATTAGCTAATTCAAATTGAGAATAATTTACCAAGTAGGCAAAAAATGTTTTGAATGAATATAGTAGACAACTGACCAAAACGGATGTATAATGCAAGGCAACTTAAGCAAACAAAACTTCATTTCAAAAGCAACAGAAAGAATTGCAAAGCACCTTTGTGGCAAACTTAAAGAAAGCTTCAAATTCCTTTTGAACAATATTAGAGCAATCATTTAAATTCCTTTATATGTATTTCATGAATGATTGGATTATACTTTTTAAAATATTTTCCATTTATAGCTTTGATGTTCATTTAATTGATAAGCTTTATTTTGTAGTTATTTCTATCAAACACATGTGTTACTTCAAATTACTTTTCCCAATGTGAGATCCATTTATCAAATCTTAACATTTTTTGTATTGATAGTATAACCTTCCAAACTAATTGGCCAACATGGAATCTTTTCTTTTTCAAACACTTGTTATAAGAATTAGTCAATTTTTCTTTATTTTGAATCAAATTATCTAAGAAATGCCACCAAATTTCATGCAAATTTTCTAACTCATCAAGCATCAATCCATAATAATCAACTTCAGACAACTCATTCTGTTTTTGAATTTGCAATGATTAAATAGTCACTTCAATAGGAATAACATCATCATGATCAAAAACTAATTTATATGGTGTTACTCTAGTTAATTCATTTAGGGTGCTTCTTATTGCCCATAAAGCATTATCAAGCATTTTATGTTAATTTCTTGGGTATTGCCCAACATATTTCTTTATTACATTAATGATCAATTTATTGGTTGTTTTAACTTGTCTATTTGCTTGGACATAATATAGTGTCAAAGTTAACATTTTTATTCTTCTTGTTTTGACAAAATCTATGATTTTTGGTGAAAATAGTTCCACAATCTGTAGTTATTATTTCTAGTAAACTGAAACAACAAATGATATGATACTTGACAAAGTCTATTATGTCTGACTGTTTCACATCTTTGAACACAATAGATTCAACCCGTTTTGTGAAATAATCAATAATCACTAAAATAAAATGATGTTTTTGAGTAGAAGACAGATATATCTTACTAATTAAATCCATTGCCCATCCTTTAAATGGCTAAGGCTTTATTATATATTTTACATCTCTTGTGTATTTGGTTTGGCATATGAAAATTCCATCCTTTGATTGTTTAATTTGAAGACTAAGAAAATAGTTAGGCTCACCTATCACAGACATTTCAAATTTATCTTGTATAAATTATTAGCACAAGGATTCATTAGTAGCACCAAAAATGATGTCAGCAACAAACATTTGCACTAAGAGAATGTCATTGCCTTTATGCTTTATAAATAAAGTAATGTCAACCTTGCCTCTTGAAAAGCCACTTTCAAAAAGAAATTTGCTTAGAAGCTCATACCAAGCTCTAGGAGCTTGTTTGAGGTCATAAAGAGACTTTTTGAACTTAAAAACATGATTTGGATAAAGGTGATTTTCAAATCTAGGGGTTATTGAACATATACCTTTTCCATAATTAAATCATTCAAGAAAGTACTTTTAACATCCATTATTGAGATCAATGCCTTCTTCTTGGTTATAACCTTTAATAACCAATCAAGGCTTTATTTCTCACTCTAATGCCATTCTTGTCAAATTTGTTCCTAAAACCCCATTTAGTTCTTACAATTGTATGATCATCAGGTCTTAGCATAAGATCCTAAGCTTGATTTCTTTCAAATTAATTCAATTCTTCTTGCATTTCTAAGATCCAATGTTCATCATTTATAGTTTCATTAGTGGTTTTAGGTTCAAATTGAAAGAAGAAAGCTAAATAATCACAAATATTTCTTAACGTACCACGTGTTACCCTTCACATTGTGTCACTAATGATTTGCTCCTTTTCCATGATTTTCCAAGCTCTTTGAGGGTAGTGAGGCAACTCCTCCTCGAGATTGATTAAGGGTAAAGCTTTATCATCTTCCTTATCCTCTTTGTCTCTTTCATCCTCATCTCTTTCTTGTTACTCATTTGATTCTTTTTAAGGAAGCCATGAGTCCACTTGCTCATTATCATCATCGTTTCTATGAATACTTGAAGTAGACTCATCAAATACAACATAAATAAATTTTTCTATTTGTAAAGTTCTCTTGTTATACACTCAAAAAGCTTTACACACATAAAAGAATACTTAATAAATAATGCTTCATCAGATTCAGCATCACATTTACTTAGGTTATCTTTACCATTCTTATGCACAAAACATTTACAACAAAAAAACATGAAAATGTGACACATTAGGTTTTCTTCCAAAAATTAGTTTGTAGGGGATTCTCTTAAGAATTGACCTTATTAAGGCACAATTCATAACCTAATATTCAATATTAATTGCATCCCCTTAGAATGACTTTCAAAGGATACTATCATTAAGCATGGTCTTAGCCATTTCTTTTAGGCATTTATTCTTCCTCTCAACAGTTCCATTTTGTTGAGAGGTTCTTAGTGTAGAAAAGTAATTACCTATCCCATTCTCAATGCAGTAGCAAGTAAAATCATGATTATCAAATTCTCCACCATAATCACTTTGAGTATTTACTATAGTTGATCCCTTCTGATTTTGGATAGACCTAGGAAGCTTCCTAGAAGCTTAAAAAATATCACTCTTTTGAGCAAGAAACAACATTCATGTATACTTTGAACAGTCATCAACAATTACAAGCATATAGTAGTTACCACCATGGCTTCTAACTCTTGATGGAGCAATCAAGTTCATGTGAATTAATTGAAGTGGCCTTAATGTAGAAATATATATATATTTTTTTGTTTAAAAGATGATTTTACTTGCTTACCCTTTTAAAATGCATCACAAATTTTATCTTTGTTATATTTAAGCTTAGGCAAACCAACAGCCAAATTGTTTTTAAAAAGTTTTCCAATTAAATCCATACTTACATGCACAAGTCTTTTATGCCAAATCGAAGAATCACCATTCAAGCTTACCAAACACTTAGAATAAATATTCAGCTTATTATCAATATCATTCATATAAATATTATTAAACCTTTTGCCAACAAACTTAATTTACTTATTATTCAAGTTTTTAACTATGTAACAAGTAGAGTTAAAAGTGACTTTATTCCCTTTATCATAAAATTGACTAATGCTAAGCAAATTATGATTAAGCCTTTTAACCAACAAAATATTTTTTATACAATAATTAATATTTTTAACTACTCGTCATTTATCTATAACCTTTCTTTTGACGTTATCCACAAAAGTGACATGTTCACCATCAATAAAAGTAAGTGAATAGAACCTGAACTTGTCACCGATCATATGTTGGGGAACACTCACTATCAAGATATCACATGTTACTCTAGAATCTCCCACATTCACACAAGGTAAATCATTCTTTTGAAGTTGGTACCCAAGTAATCTTAGGTCCACCAAGGTTAGTTCCACTAGAAAAGGAAGCATTAGGTACTTAGACCGACTTTTCACCAACACTTGGAACATAAGTGTTCCTCTTGTTGTCACAAGAATAAATACCATGGCCTCTTTGTCTACAATAGTAACACATTATGTATGGTTGGTTTCCCATAGTTTTTATAACAAAGAAATTTTTCTAAAAAATTGTGGCACAGTTGGTATATAATCAAATTCCTCCTTGTTAAAACCATACCTTTGGCTTCCTAGAAGTTCATCATGTGTTTTCTTGCCATTTTTGAACTTTTCCAAAGTTTTGTTCAGATCATCAATCTTAGTTTTGAGATTTTCATAAATAGTACAAACTTGGGATAATAGGTTAAGGTTTTCACTTTCTTTCTCCAAATCATCATTTTCTTTTTGCCAATTTTCAATGTTAACTTCTAAAGAAACAATGATTTTATTTGAAAGATTAACATTTTTGTTAGCCTTAAGCATATCATGATACAATTCATTATACAATTCATTAATATCATCATTAGATTGAGTAGAGTTGTTGTCATATGCCTCCATATCCTTACCTCCCATTGCCATAAGGCAAAGCAAAACCTCTTGATCTTTTTTTCACAAACTGAATCATCAATTTCATCCCCCTACTTAGCAAGATGAGCTCTCTTACTCAGCTACTTATTCTTCTTCCTCTCATTTTCTAAAGCCTCTTAAGATATATAGAACAATCTTGTTTAATATATCCTAGCCTTTTGCATCCAAAACCCATAGGATTAGAAGGATTATTTTGCTTTCCTTTGTTAGCATGTCTTCTCGGGGAGGAGCTTTCCTACTACTAGTAACCTTGTGAGCCTTCAAAAATCTTTGACACTTCTTTGTTAGAAAAGCCATATCATCATGTTCATTGAGATACTCCAAGCTTTCCAAATCATCATCTTCTTCCTCAAAAGTTGTACCAACTTTTAAGGCTAGAATTTTCCTCATTCTATCATCATTATTCTTGGAGCATCTCTTCAATTCCATCTTATGCTCTCCAAGTTGCCAAACAACACTTGCAGAGTTAGCATTCCTATCTTCATAGACTCCTTAATGGCTGTAATCTTGGGTTATCATTCATGATTAGGGAATGAAGGACTTTGTGGACCAAATCAACATTCTTGAACTTCCTACCAAGTATGATCAAGTGGTTAACAATTGTGGTCAATCTTTGCACCATATCCTTAATTGATTTGCCATCATTCATTTTGAATAGTTCATATTGTGAAACAAGTGTGTGACCTTTTAAAGCCTTAACTTGGGTCATGCCAACTTGAGTCACTTCAAGTGTATCCCACATGTCCTTGGCAGTAAAATAGTTAGATACCCTTTTATTCTTACTTGACCATAGGGAATTGGACACAATCCATTTAACCTTGTAAATGAGTAGATGTTTCTTTTTCTCATCTTTACTCCAATCGTTTCTAGGTATCAAAATGGTTATACTATTTTCAATTTTGATCAGAAGATTGTATCCATATATCAATATCCGTATCTTCAATAAAATCTTTCATTTTTTGTTTTCAATATGTATATTATTGCCCATTGAACCCAAAGGCTTGTTCAATGAAGGACACTCTGATAGAATACTGAATCACACGAATCCATTAGATCCTCTTAGGACAATTACACCTTGATACCAAGAGCCTTGCCTTGATGCCAATTGTAGCCATAGATTCGACCAAGAGAAGGTGAATTAGTTTTAGAATTTTACACTTTTGAAAACATTTTTCAAAAATCCTCTTTTTCAAATTTTGCAAAACTTACTTACTTTCTCAAAAACAAGAAATAACCAGCTTCACATAATAATTTCAGCACATCAACATTCACAATATCAGCAACTCAATTTCAATATAAACAATAATAAATCACAACAATATAAGGTGAAGAAACAAAAATGTAAGGATAAAGAGATTCAAACACAGGTTTATGGTGGCTCTCTCTTGAAAAATTGTCTTTAAGGCATACATCCACTTTCAAGCTCTTAACCAAACTTGAATCCATTAATACATAATTCCTCCAAGTCTAAAATAGGCATATAAAGAAGTCTTTATAGTGATTGCTCAACTATAATTGAAAAACCCTTTGAAAAGCCACTCAAAGAAGAAAAGCAAAAAGCTCAATCACACTTTTTAACTTAGGTGAAGCTAACCCTAGAAAAGTCACAAGTGTTTGAGTAGAAATGAAAGAAATTTGAAACAACTTAGTAGTTCAAATTACAAATTGAAGCTCTATCGGTATAGATTCATTTAAATCTAGCTTAGTTCAAAGAAATCAAGTAAAGAATTGAAGCACAGATGATTTGGTGAAAGGTCAACTCTGAGACATTAGGGTTTCATAATGAAAAAGTGTGAGAAATGAGTATTTATAATAAGTAAGAACAATATATAGTAAAATGACTATTATTTCAAAAATTACCCTACGATCGAAATCGCAAATTTAAGATTTGAATTATGATCAGAATCACAAAAACTCAATTCAAAACCTTATGATTCGAATCAAAAAAACATAGTGTAAATGCCAATTCAAATCGTCTTGAAATGCAAACTTTCTAGCATCTTTGAGTGGCTTGCGATCAGAATTGTAAAAATTAGTTAGAAATTTAAACTTTACAAATTCGATTCAAATAGCAGGAGCAACTTTTGAAATTTAACCTTTATAAATTTATTTCAAAAACTCATTTTAATCCAAAAACATATTACCTAATTTAAAGAATTTGATTAATCATTTAAGAACATATGGGAATGTTTTTTCCAAACATTTTTCAAAAGTTTTTTAAGCAAATTCTTGAGGCAAATCTTCTAAAAATAATTTCAAAATTAAGCTAAATTCAAATATCCTATCACTACAAGAAATTTGACTTGTTATGACGACTTTTTAGGTCGTCACTGAAAGGGACAGTTTTCAGTGACGACACAGAAAGTCGTCACAATAGATCACCTTTCAGTGACGACATTTTTTAGTCACCACAATAAGTATACATTCAGTGACGACTTTCAGTGACGACAAAAAAGTCGTCACAGTAGGTACCCATCAGTGATGAATTTTTCATCGTCACAGTAGGTAAACTTTCAGTGACGACTAAAAGTCGTCACAAAAGGCCCACTTTCAATGACGATGAAAAAGTCGTCACAGAAGGTACCCTTCAGTGACGACTTTTTTATCGTCACAGTAGGTAAACTTTTAATGACGACTAAAAGTCGTTACAAACGGCCTACTTTCAGTGACAACCAAAGAAGTCGTCACTGAAGGGCACCTTCAGTGACGACCTTTTAGTCCTCACAGTAGGTGGGCCTACAGTGACGATTAAAAGTCGTCACAAAAGCCCAACCTTCAGTGACGACCAAAAAGTCATCACAGAAGATACCCTTCAGTGATGACTTTTTTGGTTGTCACAATAGGTCACTTTCAGTGACAACTAAAAGTCGTCACAAAAGGCCCACTTTCAGTGATGACCAAAGAAGTCGTCACTGAAGGGTACCTTCAATGACCACCTTTTAGTCATCATAGTAGGTGGCCCTTCAGTGATGATTAAAAGTCATCACAGAAACCCAACCTTCAATGACGACCAAAAAGTCTTCACAGAAGATACCCTTCAGTGACGACTTTTTTGGTCGTCACAAAAGGTCATCTTTCAGTGACGGCTAAAAGTCGTCACAAAAGGCCCACTTTCAGTGACGACCAAAGAAGTTGTCACTGAAGGGAACCTTCAGTGACGACCTTTTAGTCATCACAGTAGGTGGGCTTTAGTGACAACTAAAAGTCGTCACAAAAACCCAACCTTCAGTGATGACCAAAAACGTCGTCACTGAAGCGTGTCTTCAGTGATGACTTTTTCGTCGTCACAGTAGATAAACCTTCAGTGACGACTAAAAGTCATCACAAAAGGCCAATCTACAGTGACGATAAAAAAGTCATCACAGAAGATACCCTTTAGTGACGACTCTTCCGATCGTCACAATAGGCCAGCTTTCAGTGACGACTAAAAGTCGTCACAAAAAATCACTTTCAGTGATGAGCACAAAAATCGTCACTGAAGACAACCTTCAATGACGACCTTTTCGTCATCACAGTAGGTGGGCTTTCAATGATGACTAAAAGTCATTACAAAAACCTAACCTTCAGTGATGACCAAAAAGTCGTCACTGAAGCGTGTCTTCAGTGACGACTTTTTCATCGTCACAGTAGATAATCTTTCAGTGACGACTAAAAGTCGTCACAAAAGGCCAACTTTTAGTGACAACCAAAAAGTCATCATAGAAGATATACTTTAGTGATGACTTTTTCGATCGTCACAATAGGTCAGCTTTTAGTGACGACTAAAAGTCGTCACAAAAATCAACCTTCAATGATGAGCTTTTAGTCGCCACAATAGATAGCTTTCAGTGACGACTAAAAGTCGTCACAAAAGCAACCCTTCAATGATGACATTTTTTGGCTTCAATGACGACCTTTTAATCGTCATAGTAGGCGGCTTACAGTGACGACTAAAAGTCGTCACAAAAGCCACCCTTCAGTGACGACCAAAAATGTCATCACTAAAGACCGCCTATAGTGATGACATTTTCGTTGTCACAGTAGGTCACCTTTCAACGACGAGAAAAAAACGTCATAGAAGACAACTTTCAATGACGACTAAAAAAGTCGTCACAGAATGCACCCTTCAGTGACGACTTTTTCGTCGTCACAATAGATAAGCTTTCAATGACGACTAAAAGTCGTCACAAAAGATAACTTTCTTTCTCATCCCCCTCTCTCACACCTACTCGCTCTCATCCTCTCTCACACTTTCTCTCTCATTTCCTCTCACACTTGCTCTCTCACTCTCTCTCACTCATCCTCTCTCACTCTTTCTCTCTCATCGATCGTCTCATACACATTCTCACACTCTCTCTCTCCCCCTCTCTCACACTTGCTCTCACACCCTCTCTAACTCTTTCTCTCCCACCCTCTCTGACTCTTTCTCTCGCAACCTCTCTCTCTTATCCCCCTCTCTCACACTTGCTCGCTCTCATCCCCCTCTCTCACACTTTCTCACTGAGACTCCCTCACACTTTCTCTCCCACCCTCTCTCACTCTTTCTCTCACACCCTCTCTCTCTCTCTCATCTAACTCTCTCACACTTGCTCTCGCACCCTCTCTCACTCATTCTCTCCCACCTTCTCTCACTCTTTCTCTCCCACCCTCTCTCACTCTTTCTCTCATCCTCCTCTCTCACACTTGCTCTCTCACCCTCTCTCATACATTCTCTTTGACCCTCTCTCACTCTTTCTCTCCTATCGATCATCTCACACACTCTCTCACTCTCTCTCTGACCCTCTCTCACACTTGCTCTCTCACCCTCTCTCACTCTTTCTCTCCCCCTCTCCCTCACTCTTTCTCTCGCACCCTCTCTCTCTCATCCTCATCTCTCACACTTGCTCTCTTACCTTCTCTCATACTTTCTCTTTGACCCTCTCTCACTCTTTCTCTCCTATCGATCGTGTCACACACTCTCGCTCTCTCTCTCTCCCACGCTCTCTCACTCTTTCTCTCGCACCCTCTTTGTCTCTTATCCCCCTCTCTCACACTTTCTCTCTGACCCTCTCTCACTCTTTCTCTCGCACCCTCTCTCTCTCTCTCATCCTCTTCTCTCACACTTGCTCTCTCATCCTCTTTGTCTCTTATCCCCCTCTCTCACACTTGCTCTCCCACCCTCTCTCACTCTTTCTCTCCCATCGACTCTCTCTGTCATTCCCCTCTCTCACACCTTCTTGCTCTCACCCTCTCTAACACTTGCTCTCTCACCCTTTCTCACACCTTCTCTCTGACCCTCTCTCACTCTTTCTCTCACACCCTCTCTGTCTCTCTCATCCTCTTCTCTCACACTTGCTCTCTCACCCTCGCTCATACTTTCTCTCTAACCCTCTCTCACTCTTTCTCTCCCATCAATCGTCTCACACACTCTCTCACTCTCTCTCTCACCCTCTCTCACACTTGCTCTCTCACCCTCTCTCACTCTTTCTCTCCCACCCTCTCTCACTCTTTTTCCCGCACCCTCTCTGTCTCTTATCCCCCTCTCTCACGCTTGCTTGCTCTCATCCCCCTCTCTCTCACTTGCTCTCTCATCCTCTCTCACACTTTCTCTCCTGACCTTCTCTCACTCTTTCTCTCCCACCCTCCCTCACTCTTTGTCTCGCACCCTCTCTCTCTCTCATCCTCCTCTCTCACACTTGCTCTCTGACCCTCTTTCATACTTTCTCTCTGACCCTCTCTCACTCTTTCTCTCCCATTGATCGTCTCACATGCTTTCTCACTCTCTCTCTCTCTCACCCTCTCTCACTCTTTCTCTCCCACCCTCCCTCACTCTTTCTCTCACACCCTCTCTCACACTTACTCTCTCACCCTCTTTCTCTCTGACCTGTCTCCCTCTTTCTCTCCCACCCTCTCTCACTTTTTCTCTCCCACCCTCCCTCACTCTTTCTCTCACACCCTCTCTCCCTTATCCTCCTCTCTCACACTTGCTCTCTCACCCTCTCTCTTACTTTCTCTTTGACCCTCTCTCACTCTTTCTCTCCCATCGATCGTCTCACACACTCTCTCACTCTCTCTCGCATCCTCCTCTCTCACACTTGCTTTCTCACCCTCTCTCATACTTTCTCTCTAACCCTCTCTCACTCTTTCTCTCCCACCCTCTTTCACTCTTTCTCTCTCACCCTCTCTGTCTCTCATCCCCCTCTCTCACACTTACTCTCTCATCCTTTCTCACTCTTTCTCTCCCACCCTCCCTCACTCTTTCTCTCGCACCCTCTCTCTCTCATCCTCCTCTCTCACACTTGCTTTCTCACCCAATCTCATACTTTCTCTCTGACCCTTTCTCACTCTTTCTCTCCTATCCTCTCGCACTCTTTCTCTCCCATCAATTGTCTCACACACTCTCTCACTCTTTCTCTCTCTCTCTCACCCTCTCTCACACTTGCTCTCTCATCGATCGTCTCATAGACTCTCTCACTTTCTCTTGCTCTTTTTCTTGCTCATATGATGGTGACAAAAATTAACTACATATTCTAATATAGATAGTAATTTATTTTAATTTAATATATGATATGTAGATTATTATTAAAATAATTCGTAATAAGATTTATAATTTTTAATTCTTTATGTCTTAACTTAAAATATTGTTTTTAATAGATTTGAGAGATAAACTTTTAAAAAATTTGATCACATATCTGGTATTGAAATAAACAGTGTTTATTCAAATTTAAAAAAAAAATAAGAAAAGAAAAAGAAAAAAAAAAGCAAAAAAAAAGGCCCAAATTGGCCGCACGCTAAAACGTGCCATTCAGCTCCTAAAGGGCGCCAAAACGCGGTAAAACATTTCACCCACACACACACGCAGATAGACTGCACTGCAACCCGGAAGCCCTAGCACTCTCATCCCCTCTCACTCTCTGCCATCAAGGTACGTAATTCCCCCAATTGTTTCATTCATTATTTGCTTCTTTACTATTTAAATGTCATTATGATTTTCGTTCTGGGTTGTCCTGTTTTCTCTTCTAATTATTTTGAGGTTTTGTTTTTTGGCGATTGATACTATCCATTCTGCTTATTTGCTTCCATTCTATTTTCCATCCTGATTTTAGAAGCGTAGCTACTGACAGTGTCTTCATTGCATCGATTATGTGTGACTTGGATGTTTCCCCGACTGATCAATATTATTCTCATTAGACGTGTCTGTTTGTTTTTGGTGTGGATTAAGATTCACTCAAAATTTCTATGCAGTAAATACTCTAATTGGGCTTT
>JANHAO010017042.1:0-14135 GCA_026873985.1 Saraca asoca
TAAACCATGTGTCCATTCATGCACCAGGGAAGTGGGCCTTAGGCTTTGCTTCTAAGACGAATAGGGAAATACTAAATGAAACCAAGAAGAAAAATACTTGGAGCAAACAAAGTAAAGTGATAGGGAAAATGGACAGCAATTGTTATAACTTTACATGCAATTTTACTTCAAATCTTCAACTCTAAAAAACTTCTCAAAGAATCAACAATGAGTTGCTTTGATATCAGTTATTAGAATTTGATCAATTCATAGTTATAACATGCACAGAATTAATACAGAAAATTTAATCTTGAAATATGTTTCATAATCCTAATATTAATCAAATCCTAAATTATATTTCTATACTCACGTTGAATCAATAAGAAAAGAAAAGAGGATGAACGGAAGCATACCTTGATCCATAATTGAAATTGATTAGGCAGACTGGGATGAGTTTGATCTTTCACTTGAATATAACACTCAGTTTTTTTATATTCTCTTATGAAGGGATATCGAGAGAATTCTAAGTGATATATCAAATGGGGACCAAAACCATTTATATATAATAATATAATTTCTTTATTTCTACTTTGACCCCTCATCAAATTAGAAATTACCATATGATCTCTACACATTAATTCCATAACACTTTAATACCTCTTAGTCCAATTTTTAAACTTTATTAGATCACATATAAATGGACTATACTTTAAGATAGCAATATACACATTTAATTTACATATATTGCCCACATATTAGATTTTTTTTTTAACACATCAGACCCAATCTTTGGATTTATATTTCCCATCTTGACCATGGAATTGGCAAAGTCCACAAAGAAAAATATACCATTGTCGCTATAGCTTAGGGCTAAAGGTTTAGTTGTTGAATTGGCCTAATCACTGGAACATGAAATCTGATCTGAACTAAGAAGTCCTTTTCCACTGAGCAAGTTTTGGAAGTAGTGATTATCAAATAAATCTACTGAGTTCCGGTCATGTTGCTGAGAAGTTGAACAATCTGTTGCTAAACAAAGCACACCTTGCGCGTCCAAAGGTATGGGCACCTACATAAATTGAAGATTAGTTACATCTTGCATGCGTGCATGGTTTTACATGCAACGAGGATATAAAAAGTTATGGTTTTATCCTGTAAAGTGACACAAAAAATTTCACTTTTATATGAGTAAACCTTTTTTTTTTTTATCATTCTGAAATTTAATTTTCTCACTTTCATTTCTACAGAATATTTTTTTATTAATTTTGTCCTTATAAAATATTAATTTATCTAATTTTGTTCTTTAATTAGTTCCATATAAAGATTAATTTTTCAATTTCATTCTTTTGGGAATGAAATTAGACAAATTAATATTTCATAAGAACAAAATTAATAAAATTATATTTTACAAAAATGAAAGTAAGAAAAATTATATTTCACATGAACAAAAAAGGATGTTTACTCTTTTTTTATAAAACTTATAACTTTTAAGGAAGAAGTTACAAGAGTAAGAAAAATTTTCACAAAATTTATAAGAATATGCATTAATATGAATTTTCTCGAATACATATAAAAACATAACCCTATTTTACTCTTCAAAATTTTTTGACAAGACATGAAGGTTTTATCATTGTGTGGAATTATAAAAAAAGTTTTTAATTGATTTATTTTTAATTAAATTCTTATAATTTAAAAGTTTTGAATTGGATCATTACATTTATTTTTTAGTTTTATTTGAATACTTAATATTATTTTTTGTTGGATTTTATTACAATTGACCTACATAGATAATTATCTATTAGTAGATTATAGAATGAGAGATAAGTAATCCATCAGTTCCTTCTAAAAATGAAATAATTTCATAAAATGTTCTAATTTTCTTTAAGTTATTTGTCACTTAAATATAAATAGAAATTGCATAGAAACTCTGCATTAATAATTGGCAAACCACATAAAAAGAGTATTATTCAAGTGTGCTAAGTGCTAGTAAAATTTAATAATAAAATAATAAGAAGTATTTAATTAAAAATGAAAAATAAGCATAAGGATGTAATTCAAAACTTTTAAATTATAAAAACCTAATTAAAAATTGAATAAAACTATAAAAAAGTTACAAAGGAATTTAATTTTTATTAAAAGCCAACTAATATGTAGAGTGATTGACCTTATTAGAAATAATAAAAATAAAATTAATTAAAAAAAGATAATAAATATATCTTTAATAATTTAAAGTGACAAATAGAAAGGAATGAAACTACTTATATTTACCTGATAAGGAAACAACGTCTGTGAGATTAGTGAGACCTGCGTTCTTGAACTTGGAAATAATTATGTCTAGTGAATCAAATGGAGAAGGAAGCGTCCCGTTTGAAATTGATCGTCTCTCCGGCCTGGTAGAACGTCCCATGAAGGACCACCACTCTACAAAATAATTTCCAAAATAATATTAAATTCTAAAACACAAAACCAAGTAAAGTTGAAAGCAAAATTTAATTAGTTTGTCAGACTCCTTACTTAAAATAAAAATAAATTTTGTTATAATTCCTATAAAGAAATTACGAATTTATTTAATGTAAGTAACTGATAACTGATAAGTTAGCTTTTAACTTATAAGATAACAATTATCTGTTACCTAATAGTTGATAAGTCACTACAAAAAAAAAAAACCTTAAAATAGCGGCGGTTACGTACTGTATATAGTAGCGGTTCAAACCCCCGCAAAGTACAATGGCAATGGTTATAAGAATTGCTAGAAAATATGATGTCGGGTTGACATTAACGATGGTTAAAAGAAACTACTAAAAAAATGAAATTTAGTGGTGGTCAAATAACCGCTGCTATTATTTTTTAAAAATTTATAATTTAATTCTGCAGTAGTTCTTTAGCTGTCGCTATAGACTTCTTCTATTGTTACGAATCAACCTCATTGTTATTTTCACGAGCTTGCTTTCCTTTAGCATCCCCTTGTACTAGTTTCCCAAATGTAATATTAATGTTCTTTACTTGTCTGAAGATTTTTGTACCTAATAGTGCTTTCAGAGAGTTTCTAAACTCTTGACTCCCATCAAGTTGAAGTCTCATTTATCAAAACTTATGATTTGGTCCAAGAAAACGGTGATGCCCCCAAAAATACCCTTTTCTACTATGAGGCAAATGTAGTGGCACTGTATTGAAATTACAAGTCGGGCAAACTAATCCAGTGTGTGTATTCTAGCCAGACAGGGTACCAAGCCCTGGGAAATCGCTAATCGTCCACATTAGTGCTGCTTGCATGTTGAACATCTTATGCATTGAGACATCGTAGGCGTCCACACCCTCCATCCATAACTCCTTCAACTCTTTTGTAAGAGGTTGCAAATAGATATCAATGTCATTCCTTGCCATTCATTTACCTGGAATAATCATCGAGAGAATGAAAGAAGTTGGCTTCATACATATCCACGATGACAAATTGTATGGTATCAAAATTACAGGCCAAATGCTGAAATTAGTACTTATGGTTCCACAAGGATTGAATCTATCAATGACTAGACCTAGGCGAACATTTCGAGGTTCCAAAGCAAATTCTGGGTGAGTTGTGTCAAACTTCTTCCACACTTTAGGGTCTCTTGGATGCCTCATCCAACCATTGTTACAATTCCTAGTTACATGACAACTCATGTGCTCAACCATCTTAGTAGACATAAACAACCTTTGCAACCTTTATTTAAGTGGAAAGTAACGGAACACTTTTATAGGTTATTTCTTCTTCTTACCAACAACCCTTTCCTTCCATCTAGATGTCTGACATCTCTTGCATGTTTCCCTATTCTCATCCTCACTCAATACAACATGCAATCATTTGGATAATCGTGTATCTTAATGTAATTGATACTAAGTTTGGTGATGGTTCTCTTAGTCTCATATAAAGAACTAGGTATCTTAGCATGCATGAATGCATCCTTCAATAATTTCAAGATCATTGTCATGGCTTTATCTGTCATGCCACACAAGCACTTGAATTTTATTAGAAAAGACAGTTTGGAATACTTCGTGCACCTTTCATAGAGTTCTTAATTTCCATCATTGAGTCACTCATAAAACTCGGCTATGAGATTATCCATTGTTTGTCCCTACATGTTGTCATTATTACTAGCATCATCATCAAATGAGTTAGACTCATTGTTATTGTGCAAACTATTGAACCCAAATGTATCATTGATCGTGTCTTCTAAAGGACGTTGGAGACTTATATTTTGGGAAGTTTTGACTACATGTACTCTACTAGAAGATGCTTCAGGTTCGTTGCATTCTCCATGCCATATCCACTTAGTGTATTCAATTGGAAATTGCTTTCAAGACAAGTGGTTGTATTCTTCAGCTCCATTAGTCTTATTAGCTTAGCTAATGAGATTATTAGTCTAGGTTATCCTAGCAACACATATTTCTCAATTTTGATGTTGAAAAATAATTTTAATCAATTTTTTATATTATTATTTGATATTAAACTTTACTACTTATTTCAATTTTTTTTTCAGGTTTCAAAAGTATGCAATTATGATTCAAGAGATTCAAGATTAGTTTTAGGAATCATTTTATTTCAATAGGATATCTTGTAAATGAATTTAAATGATTTTTGATCCAAATATTTTTAACTAAATAATGAGGTAGAAAAATTACTTGAAGAAAATAAAATTTTTATAAAACTATTTTTTACTTCATACATCGATTTACACATCGATTTATGCCTTTAAAACTATACACATTGATGTTCACATTGATTTATCAAAGAATAATTTTCAAAATTGTTTCAAATTGATGGTTAAGAAAAAGTCTTACTTCGATGCAGTAATCGATTTAAAATTTATGAACAACAGATCAAACTTCGATTACCACATCGATTAATTAGTTGTAACCACTTGTAATCAATGTAACAATCAATTCAATAACTGAAAGTTAGTTATTTTGTTATAAATGGTTACAATAGTTACAACAACTCAACTATCTTCACTATCTAAACAATTTTTTACTGTTTTTCTTTAACAATAATTACATTCAAGTACAAAATCATTTAAGAAGAAGAGCTAAACACGTTTTCTCTCTACCTCACCAAGTTCTGAGATTTAATCAAGCTTTTGGATCAAAATCAATTGAGTTCATCTTAGATAGTTTGATATTTTCATCTCAAACTTTGGTATTGTATTTCCCACTCCTTTCTTATTTCTATTTCTTTGTTTTAAGATCTCTAGGGATTTAGAAATCTTGTATAGGTTAGCAAGAACCTGCTATAAATCTTGTGTTTTCATTTAGGTTTAGAAGAGCTTGTTGTAATTCTTTTAGATTAACAAGAAGCTTATGTAAGTTTTGTATGTTTGATGTAAATTGGCATTTTAGGAGCCTGTAAATCCTGATAGTTTTATTTTCAATTGAAAAGGTCTTTTGATTGAGAAAGATTAAGTGGAGTAAATTTGAATTGCGGTTTCAATTCAAGTTAAACCACTTTAAAAATCTATGTTCTAATTTTTATTATTCTGCTGCACACAAAATTTTTTTTACTCCATTATCATTGAATCCAAATTTAACACAAAGGCATATACAAATTCTCCAATGAGAAAAGAGAAAGATCCAAAGTTCTTTATTCCTTTTAGCTCTGATTGATTATTATTTTTTTGAGGAACTTGACAATTGGTATAAGAGCTTTGGCTCTTGATACACCTTTGTTTGATCAAATATGGATTCAAACCTAGCTATTTTCTCTGATTACCCATCTTTAAATAATCCACCTCCTTTTGATTTTGAAAATTTTGATTTTTGAAAATTTAAAATTAAGATTTTTTATTGAGGCTCTAGATATTGAAATGTTAGAAATTCTAGAATCAAGTTATGAATACCCTATGATTTCTGTCGATGGAGTTTCTGAACAAAAATCTAAATTGTTATGGACTGATGAAGAGGAAAGAAAACACTCCCTTGCTTCTAAACTAAAATGGATTATTATTAGTACATTACATGCTAATGAATTTTCCAGAATTTTAGAATGTAAGATAGGAAAAGAAATTCTGGATATACTTGAAGTTGCCTAAAACTGCAAAATTGAAGCTAAACACAAAGAAAAAGAGGAACACCGTGATGGCTAGGCATAATGAAAATCTATAGGTTTTGTAATATCCTTTATCTTATTACAATTCTTATGTTAGTATTTCTACTAGTGATTCAAGTGATCAAATAAATGATGATGACTCTGATGATTTATATGAAGAAATTTATGAAGCACTTACTAAAACTAATAAGGAAATAAATAAATTGAAAAGTCAAAATGAAAATCTGATAAAAAAGGTAGAGAGACTTGAAAAAGAAAATGCTGATTTAAATGTATTAGTTAAAAAGTTAGTTAGTGAAAACAAAATATGTGAGCATTATAATTCTTATAAGCTGGAAATAGAAAAATTGAACAAGATGCTACAAAGCTTTGTTGATAGTAATGAAAAACTAAACAACATGCTTGAAAATTAGAAAAATATTAAAAATAAAAATGGTTTAGGTTATAGACAGGAGTAGTTCAGAAAATCTAAAAAAATGGAACTTTGCTTATATTACTTGCTATTATTGTAATCATAAGGGACACCATATTGAAGATTGCCCATTCAAGAATGGTACATATCTTTTAAAGCCAAATGAAAAATTGGTATGGCTACCAATATTATCTTCTATTAAGAAAGTTTCTGCTTTGTCTACTAATAAGTTTGGACCCAAATCCTACTGGATACCATCCAAGTCTATTCGATTTCAATTTTACATGTATATGTGAGAGAAGAGAAAGTAATTCGTGATACAAAATAAAAGTTGCAAGATAAACTCCCCTTAATTTTCTATAAATCTACTTATTTTTCATATTTAATTTGTATATTACAAGTACTGACTTAAGCTTCAGAGATATTGTTGAATTTATTTGTAGGAACAGGAAAAGAACTTGAAACCTCAAGTGATTTAAGATGCCTTTTATTAAAATTTTAGGAAAACATTTTAGAAAAACTGAAACTATATACACTCTAATCGATTTAGTAATCAATTGCCATTTATCCAAATTTTTTTTTTAGTTATTACACTGATGTCACAATCGATGCATTTCTCAATTTTTATTTTAAGCATCAATGTATACTTTGATTTAGCCTAGTTTTCAAACTTTCAGGAAGGCTGAAAACTCTTTAAATTTTTATAAACTATTGGATAAATCGATTACACAATCGATGCAAATAACAATACTCATACACATACCAATGTCCTAATCGATGCACATATGAATATCCAATTAACAAATTTAAATCGTAATTGATGCATTAGTAACTTTTAGCCCTCTGCTTCGATGTGCACATCGATTCATGGCATCATACTATAAATACTAACATCGAAATCCAACCCATTTGCTACAGTAACTTCAGCCCTTCCTTTCTGATTTCTCTCGACATCCCCTTTCTAAAATCTCTAAAATCCTCATTTCCAAATAGATTTCTACCAAATTTTTTCAATAGAAATACCTAAAACACCATTCCCCATCACTTTGACCAATTGATTTCTTAAAATCCTTTCAAAAACAAAAAATCCCAAATCTAACCCAAAACCCTAAGCACCAAAAACTGCTCCTACCAACAATCCAATCAAAAATGGCAAAAAGAATCAAGATTCCAACAAAGCGCAAAGAAAAATCACTAGTGAGACCTACCTAACCAGATGAAGAAGAATCATTCTTTTTATCACAAAACGAGTATGCTTCCTACCTTACCTTTGAAAATAAAAAGGTTGAACCTCTGAAATGCTTTAGTGGCTAACTATTCAAAACAACCCATCTGCTTAATTTATTAGTTAAGTATAAACTTGAAAAAAATTTTATTTACAAAGCCATAGCCTATCCCAAGCTTGTGAAAATGTTTTATACAAACTTAGCTAATGCTGATGGCAAATTATCATGTTATGTAATGAGAAAACACATTGTGATTGATTCTGAAATTTTTGCAAATGAATTTGGAATGGACAATTCTATGCCAAAGCTTATTACAGGATCATTCAATGAATATATTAAGGAACTGGCAGTTAGAATGTTATTTCCCTACTCCACCTTAAAAGATGTCAGTGGGAGATTACTAATAACTGACCTGTCTCTTGAAGATAGGATTCTGCATTATGCTTTATGCAAAGTTATTGTGCCTAGGATTACCAACTTCACTCAAATAATGGAAGATGATCTATTTTTAATGTGGATCATTAAAAATCAAATTGATTTCAATTTTCCTTACTTTATTTTGAAATATATGAGTGAATGTTTCAAAAGAATTAATATTGGATATCTTCCATATGGTATGATCCTGACACCATTCTTTGCAAAAGCAAAAATAAAGATTTCCAATGAAATTATGGCTTCACGTCCAAATGCAATCACAATATCACAACTTCACATTTTCATAAGATGGGTCTCAAAGAGAACAACCAAGGAAAATGGGTCAAAGAAACACCTCTGCCCACACAATCAACTAGCCAGCCTACAACCTAAGCTGCAGTCATAATTAAAATAGAAGCTAGATTGACCACGCTAATTGAAAGGATGCACAAATATTTAACTGATCTAGCAAATAAAATAACTGATTATCAAGATTCTTGGTTCAATGTAATGGAAGAAAGAATGTCAATTTTAGAAGAAAAAGTTGACAAAACAGACAGAGAAATGAACCAAAGATTAAAGTCTCTTGATGATCAAGTTCAAGAAATTAGATTGAGGTTGCAACAATAAGACGAAGAGGCTGAAATGCAGAAGTTAAATGAATTACCTCCTGAATAATTTTATCTATATTTGAATTTTATCCCTTAGTCCCTGTTACCCATTTATTACTGCTATTATTATGTTGTTAAGACTATATTTTGACATGTGATGTATTTCTGGATTTTTTGATACTGTTATGGATATTTTGATTGAAAGTTGCATTCAGTTTGTGATGATATTTCTGGATGATTTAAATTCTAAAATTTCTACTGGTTATTATATTTTCTATTTTAGTTCTCTTTAGATTTTATGTTAATTCCAGTTGATATATGATTCTGATAACATGTATATAGAATAAACCCTGATTTCTACCCTTTCTTTTTATATTTTTGGTGCATATTTTTTATATTATTACTTTTTAATGTACCAAAAGAGGGAGAAATATAAAATTTTTAAAATTTTCATAATTTTTTTAATCCCATAAATTTTAGATGTTATTTTCAAACTAAAATACTTTTTATGAGATATTATTTTAAATTCCAAAGGGGGAGAAAATTTTTTAACAAGTTAGAGAAATTTTTTTATCAAGTCAGAGAAAAATTGTTTTTAATTTTTTACTTTACTTTGAAACCAATTTAAAATTGTTTGTTAACATAAAAAGGGGGGATTGTTAGTCTAGGTTATCTTATCTACACATATTTTTTAGTTTTGATGTTAAAAAATAATTTTAATCAAATTTTCATATTATTATTTGATATTAAACTTTACGGCTTATTTCAATTTTTTTTTCAGGTTTGAAAAGTATGCAATTATGATTCAAGAGATTTAAGATTAGTTTTAGGAATCATTGTATTTCAATAGGATCTCTTGTAAATTAATTCAAATGATTTTTGATCCAAATATTTTTAACTAAACAATGAGGTAGAAAAATTACTTGAAGAAAACAAAATTTTTATAAAATTGTTTTTTACTTCATATATCAATTTACACATCGATTTATGCTTTTAAAACTATACACATCGATGTTCACATCGATTTATCAAAGAACAATTTTCAAAATTGTTTCAAATTGAAGATTGAGAAAAAGTCTTACTTCAATGCAGTAATCAATTTAAAATCTATGAACAACAGATCAAACTTCAATTATCACACCGATTAATTAGTTGGAACCATTTGTAATCGATGCAACAATCAGTTCAACAACTAAAAGTTAGTTGTTTTGTTACAAACGGTTATAACAGTTACAACAACCCAACTACCTTCACTATTTAAACGATTTTTTACTATTTTTCTTTAACAACAATTACATTCAAGTATGAAATCATTTGAGAAGAAGAGCTAAACACATTTTCTCTTTACCTCACCAAGTTCTGAGATTTAATCAAGCTTTTGGATCAAAATCAATTGATGTTTTAAGATTTCTAGGGATTTAGAAATCTTGTATAGGTTAGCAAGAACCTGTTATGAATCTTATGTTTTCATTTAGGTTTACAAGAGCCTGTTGTAGTTCTTCTAAGTTAGCAAGAAGCCTGTATAAGTTCTTGTATGTTTGATGTAAACTGGCACTTTAGGAGCTTGGTAAATCCTGATAGTTTTATTTTCAATTGAAAAGGTCTTTCAATTGAGAAAGATCAAGTGGAGTAGACTTGAATTGCAGTTTCAATTCAAGTTGAACTACTTTAAAAATTTGTATTCTAATTTTTATTATTCTGCTACACACAATTTTTTTTTACTCCATTATCATTGAATCCAAATTTAACACAAAGGCATATACAAATTCTCCAACGAGAAAAGGGAAAGATCCAAAGTTCTTTATTCCTTTTAACTCTGATTGATTATTATTTTTTTGAGGGACTTGACAAGCTCTATTCAACCACTTTTTAATTTGCAACTATGACATGGACACATTATTCTCCCTTTAACAGATTGTCGTTGAAATGTGAAATCGAGGAACTCGTTCAATCCTTCCTTATACTCTTCTGTATTCCTTGACAAACTAATCCATGATTTATCCATATTTATCATTTTAAAACACAAACAAGGCACTATTAGAGGTGGGAAAAGGAGCCATAATGGCTACCTTATTAGGACTAGTAAGCATTCCTTTTTCTCGTTGTTGGCTTGGGTCTAACACTATAAAAACCTATGATTAACAAAATCAAATCTTTTTTAACAACAGTATTTAAGCAAAAAAAAAAAAGATAAGCAACTATACCTGGTTGGAAGAAAGGAGGTTGTAGTGTTTGTCGAAGCTAATAAAGGCACCATATACCTATAAAGTAGAAATTAAGGCTAAATATGAACACAAACCAGAAATTAAGGCTGAATAGGAACAAAGGAAATTTTATAGATACAATATGAATTAAACAAATGAAGAGTGTTACACCAGACCAGAAATACTATACCTGTGATGTTACTACCAAATGCTTCCTGAATCAATGTTAAGCCACTACAAAATACCTATTTTCACGGTCTCATGTAATAATTTTTTTTTCATTTTCATCAACTGGTTAGCTATTCACTTTAATCCCAAAAAGAAAAAAGAAAAGCATGCCAAGAAAACTAATTCAGCGTAAATTGAAGTAAACTAATTCATCAATGTCAGGTTCTTTATTAAGCACTCGCATGCAAGTCAACCAAATAAAGTAGTAATCCAATATAGTTTAGCCAAAAAAAATATTAATTCATTCTTTTTATTTATAAAGGGATGGAAGTCTAAAATGGAATCCATTTATCTCTCAGGGTAATTTATTCATGTCTAATTGCAATTGGTTGCCTTGGGAAATTAGAATGGCAAAATAGTTTTTTTAGAACCTAAACCATATGTTTGCAACATGCATTATTGAAGATATGGTTTTATGCATAATGCAATGCAGTTACACAAAATGCAGAATGCAGTGCAGTTACATAAAATGTAGAATGCAGTGCAGTTTGCATAATACAGGATGCAGTTATGCGACATGTAGAATATAAAAAACAATTATGGCCATGTGCACCCCATATGTTCACCAACATCCCAGCTAGCTAACCAACGATGTCAGGTTGTAAAGGCCTAAAGGGAAATTTACATGACCAAACTGTATTACCAACCAAGCTACTTGGACATAAGCACACCCACATATAATGTAATATGGACTTCTTTATTAAAATATCATGCCTTAAAATATCAATCACAAATGAAAGTATTGCATACCTTTGTATCACTTTGATTGCCTAAATCTCTAGGTTGTTTTATATATCAAGGTTCTTTACTGCATACAATTGTAAATAACATCAAAAGAAGGCATTGATGTCAATTAACTAAGAATCAAGGATTTTTTTTCCAACTATATCAAGACATGTTTATCGTGTTTAGCAAAATTTAATTGAGTTACAAAAATATATAGGATGATTGCAGATAGTAAATGACAATATTAATATTAAATCTGATTATATGATATCGATACAAGGGGTAGTTCCCTTCAACAAGTCACAAGATCACAGAAAAGCAAGTCAAATAACTATTTTTGTTTCTTTCTAAAGGATCAATACAAAGAAACAAGCAAAGAAAAGCAAGTCAAATAACTATTTTTTTTTCTTTCTAAAGGATCAATAAAAAGAAACAAGCACTTCCCATGTTAGTTAGCAGTCCTATGTGAGCTAACATTGTTGTGTATACCATTATATTTCTCTTTAAAAAATAATATTTTAATCAACCACATGCATGAGCAAAGTCATGTTCTGATCTGACATATGATTTAGCGAAGAAAGAAGTCTGGCCATCATGTAAGCAATATGAATTGAATGTTAATGACGGATAAATCTGGAAAAATGGGATATTGAAAAGCAAGGACCTCCACAACTTAATACTGCTGCATAGAGTTGTTGTTATTATTTTAATACTCACAACTTCACTTATCTGAATCTGTCTCTTGCATATATGTGAGTCATAATGATATTCTGTTCTTATGAGACAGTGGCATTTTGCCTTCTTTGGTTGGTGTAAGTCATGTTGCAATTCAGTTCCCATCATATGAAAAGATCAAGTCATATATGGCAAAAAAGGGTAAATTTTGATTATTTAATCAGTGGTCTTGGATTGAATAATTCTTTCTCTTTTTTATTTGTATTTTCTGCACAAATAAAAATGTCTTTTATTCAGAAAACACTACAGTTGGCGAGCTCAGTCCTGGTCATGTAGCAGTTGCATCATCAATTTCCAAAATAATTGCCTTTGCAATGACTTATCCACACGAGGTACATCCAGCCTTCTAACTAAATTTCTATGAAGGAAAACTCTGGCTTGCTTATCTATAGCACTACATATTTACTCATGCGCGGGACAGTATCATTTTATTGACCTTTTTAAATCAATACTTTTAGGTGGTACATTCTAGGCTGCAGGAGCAAGGCTAAGCCAAAAGTACGGAGGTGCGATATGCAGGGGTTGTTGATTGTATTAGGAAGGTGGTCCACAAGGAAGGCATTCCTGGTTTTTATTTGTATTGATCCTATGCCTTTTTAAATCAATACAAAGAAATTTAGCAGTCCGCTGTCCAATAATTTCCCCTAGGCCTTTGACTATTCTATATTAGTTCCATTTATCCTTATAATATCTTAATCTATTTTATGTGAGCAGCTAATGCAAGTTAAATGTAGACTCCTGGTACAGATCTTAAATACACTGATTGATGGAAAGAGACATGGTTATACAGTTATCTTTGGTAGAAATACTAGGTTCAATATCATTTTAACATGCTAGTTAAGTTTTAGGCTTTTAGCCTAAACTAATGCAGCCAACCTTAGGCTTTCTGATCTATTACTATAGGGTAATCTAAGCAGATTAAAAAAAAAAATGAATTTATGTCTTAAAACATTATTTACCTTTCTTCAATGCTTAAAGATGATGCAGTTGAAGTTACATAGTTCTTGGATCAAAAAAGAATTCTATGAGCCACCAACAATGAAGCCTAAAGCCCCCAGTGATAGTATAATGGCAATATTACTTGACCTACAGAATTGTGGTTTGTGTGAGTATATATATAATTCCTCAAGGAATAATATTAAGACACAATATTTATTCATATTTTAGCACATGGTTGCACCAGTTATTGCTAGAAGCATATCCCCTATATAATTTCTCAATAGCTTTACATTGCCTATAGTAATAGCACATTGGTACATAAGTAAAATCCAGATAAGAAAATACCATCTACTCACTTTAAACCACTTTTTTTTATACCGATCACTACAAAAAAATGTCGAGATTCCAACGGAAAAAATCCGTTGGAATTCCGTTGGAATTAAAGCCAAATCCGTTGGAACTTGGTACTCCAACGGAAATTCCAACAGATTTCTATCCGCTAGAAAACCTATCGTTGGAATTGGAAATTCCCACGGAAATTCCAACGGGTAATTCCAACGGATAAATATTACAACGGAAATTCCA
>JANHAO010017043.1:0-14132 GCA_026873985.1 Saraca asoca
CACCTTGATTTATAGATTCATTGATTAGATACTCTTGCATGCATAATAATCCAATTCCTCGATATTAACTTATGATTTATATTTTTATAAATTCCTATTTATTATGTTTGAATTATTTGGATTCATTATAAGGGTAACTTAAGGAATGAGGATAAAGCTCTTGAAGAAGTAAATATTGGTTGAATAATATGAAACTTGCTAGAAGTGTGATCACAATGCCGAAGAAAAATAAGTATGATCATAATTAGAATTGAAAACTTATTTGTGAGTGACTCGATCAAACTCAAGAAAATGTAGTAAAAATGAGAGTCTACTCGACAAATTTTGGAAACTTTCAAGAAGTCTAATTTCAAACACAATCAAAATTGAAAAATAGGGCAGTAAGGGTCGATTTGACTAATGAAATCCTAGTTCAAATTTTGACTCAAATTATTTAAAAAAAAACCATTGGGTTTCTACAAGTGTGATTGCAGGTTCAGTTCAAACAGTAAAAAAACAGGTGATGCTATTTCTAATTCAATATCACATTATACAATCTTAACATTACATGTTTTGAGAGCTTAAACGAACACAAACTTAACTATTTCTATCACATACTAAACATTATTCCAACAAATCCATTTAATCATCAAGTTTCATCATATAATCTCAAAACCCATTTCATCAAGTGGCACCACAAATTAATAGATTCCAAGCAATAATCATATTATAATTCATAAGAGTGGTAACTATTACTCACCTTAGCAGCTAGAACATAAGAAACTTCAATTGTTTTCCCAGAATCTCCTATGCTTTTTAAGATAAAAAAAATAATAGTATATTAGCTTTCAATCCTTCTTTCAAAGATTTCTTTTGTTAACTAATCATATATGATTAAATTATGGTTCCTATATCATGAATAAAGTTATATCTAACAGATTTAAGCTTCAAAATATTAGATATGATTGATTCATGGGTTGAGTAGTAATATGAATAATGATAGAAAACTTCAAAAATTTATAACTTAAGTTTTACTTAATGAATCAGTATGACTTTAATGTCAAAATAAAGAGGAAGAAGAGATGAATCAATAATAAAAATCTAAGAAACTAATAAGCAAGATTAAGGGCTTACCTAAAGAGAGAGAGAGTGAAAGCTTGGAGGAGAAGATAAAGAGCAATTAAATTGCATGGGCTGCTATGTACAACAAGGCTTAAAGAAGAAGGTGAGCCAACAAAGAGAGGTTATTTAGGGAAAAATAAGTTAGCTTCTCACTATCAACAAGTTCACCATTTCCCTTTTGAGTCATTTTCTCCTTTCTTCCATTTTAAGCTCAAATTTAACACACTCATCAAGTTCCAAAATTCATGCAATTTTAATATAAATTAGTTAAATTAAGCATCTTCATAATGACTATAATGCTAAACTCATTTGATATTTGTACCCTTATTTCAAAATTTTTGAAGTTTTTCAAAAATAGAATTTCAAAATTACTAGTTTTATTCTTTGAACATTCTTGATCAACTCTTTGATCTTCAAAAGATTTTCAAAATTCATATAATCAATTTCTACTATTTCTAAGTCTCTTATAACTCAAAAATTATAGTTTCAAAATTCTTGAAAATTTTCAAATTTTTTGAAAAGCCATTTTAGTTTTAAATAGAGTTTGGAAATTTGAGGATGTTACACTTCTATTCTAATGCATTGATCTTTGTTAAGCTTTCTCACTGTGTGACTATGCAGACTACAAAGGCTTCGACAAAGCCATCAGGTATGTTCATTGCTCCTTTGACAAGTGTTATAAAGTGAAATATGATCACAAGCACTTAAAATATACGGTTATTGAGGTTGACAAAACCTTTAAGAAGAAAAAAGATGCCTATTTTGAATGTCACCATTGACCTTGATGGAAAGCCTGTAGTAAAAACCTTTTGATAAAAATGGACATTCCTCCCTTTAAATTGAAACTCATTCCTTTGCCTAATGCCCCATTTAATTTGGCAAAGTAGTTATCCTAACTCGTAACCCTAACATCACTATCGCCTATCATTTCCCGTGTCTTGTCAATGTTAGTCAATTACTGGTGGCCTATATGGTGAATTCTTTAAGTCATTTATTTGATTCTCATGTTTTTTTCTCAACTTTCATATGCTAACTTTTATTTTGATTATTTTCATATGCTATGATACCTATTAAGATTCTAACATAGCCCAAAGAGACAATGCCACAGGGATAATAGCTAAAGAAATACAGAGGAAACATGACAAAGCTAATGTTATGTTTTCAAATAATAAGCCACCAACACCAAAAAAGAAAAGAAAGTATTAGAGAAAGACCCCATTTAGATTGGCTAGCACCTAGGTGGTTAAAAAAGAAATGGCAGTTAAGGCAAAGGGTGAACAGTTGCCAAAAAAGAAAAGGATCATCAAATTGAAAGAAGCTAGTAGTGCAGCCTCTAAATGTACCATAACTAAACTTCCTCTTCAACTAGTCCCACAACCGATCCCTTTAGCTATCCAAGATACACCTCAATCAAAGATATTCTTGACCAATCTCACCCTCTCTCCCCTTTTATTATTTTAGATGTTGATGTTTGTTATACAAGATCAAAATCTAACTAGCACTGTATCATATTCAAAGCATGTTTTAGCAGAGCCTATAACCAAGAATATAAATTAATAGATTTTAGGCCCTAAAATTTCATCACAGGTCCTATAATGACAACTTCTAGTTATCTTGCCATCCCATCAGGGTAGGTACTATAATCCCCATTTCTCTTGAAATTGCTTTGTTAAGAAATCAAGTTGCCTGATATTGACATACTTCAACAGTTTGACAAGGCAAGTGAAGCAATTATGGCATTGGAATCATTGCTATCAAAAGAGGACAAGACTTTTTTCCACACCTATCTCTAAGCCAAGTTGGATGATTTTACCCCTGTTCTAGAAATAAATAATGATAGGCAAGAAAAAAAATAAAGAAAGCCATCCATACTCTCAATGCTATCTTGGAAAATAACTTGGAGGTGGTTATTTTATATGCCTGTCAACACGGTGCTCTCCAATCTTCCCTAAAATTTTTGCAAGGTACTTCTGAAGCCAAAGTTACCATTCACCTAAAGTCTTGCATTCTTAATTTCCAAGAATGACTCTTGTCTCAGACAAGGTTAAGGATTGTGTTACTGCTAAAAAAAAATTCTTCAAGACTCATTAGTGAAGAAAGAAGTATTAGTTCAATTCTCCAAACAAGCAGCTAGGACCAAGAAGACTTCAATTGAGAAATATAATATAGCCCTAAAGTTAGTTGAGAGTAACTTGAAGCAGATTTTGACAATTGAGTCAAAGATTGCATAGTTGTAAGAAGAACTTTGTCAACTTAAAGCAAACCAATGTTGGAAATTGTGGTCAAATCAACTAATGAAGACAAAGCTTAGTCTACTAGGGAAGTTAAAGATGTCTTAATTGATCTCAAGACAACCATGTTAAAGGTACACAAAGTTGGTATTACTTGTAAGTTAGCACAATCACAAAAGGAGGTGGCGACTTCACAACAAAAGTAGCTCAGATCTACTTTTTATTCAAATTTTAAGAAAATATCATACTCTACTTTATCATTATTGAAAACAAAATATTTTATTTTGTAGCTATTTCATTGAACGCATGCATGACTTTGCATGGCCTTTCCTAATGTGCGGTCCATTTATCATATTTCAACATTTTTTGCATTGGCAAGATAACTTTTCAAACTAATTGATTGATGTCAAATGTTTTTACTTTCAACCATTTGTTGTAAGATTTAGTCAATTTTTCTTTGTTATGAATCAAATTATCTAAAGCTTGTCACTTTCCTTCATCTAGATCTTTTAACTTATTAAGCATCAAACCATGATGATCAATCTCAAATAGTTGATTTTGCTTTTGAATCGTTAAAGATTAAACTATCATTTTGACTAGGATGACAACATCTTGGCTAAACACTAACTTATAGAGTGAAACCCTCATTAACTTGTTAGGAGTATTTCTTATATCCCACAAAGTAGTATCAAGTATCTTGTGCCAATTCTTTGGGTATTGTCTGACATGCTTTATTTATCATATTTATGATTGCTTTGTTGGCAGCTTCCACTTGTCTATTTGCATGCACATAATATGGTGTCAAAATTTGTATTTTAATTACCCTAGGTTCAACATACTCTTTAATTTGTCGATCAGTGAAGACTATCCCATGGTTTGTAGTTATTGTCTCTAGTAACCTAAATTGGCAAACAATATGACGTTCTATAAAATTGATTACATCAAATTATTTTACTTCTTTGAATACAATAGTTTCGACCCACATAGTAAAATAATCTATAGCCACTAAAATAAAGTGATATCCTTTGGAGGCTAGTGGGTATATTTTTTGATTAGATCCATTGCCCAACCCCTAAATGGCTATGGTTTTATTATATCATTAAGCTCGACTTCTAGTATTCTCTAATCTGGCCCATGTATTTGACACATTTCACAATCCTTAGCATAATTATTGTAATCTTTAATCATATTAGGCTAGTAGAAACCTCATTGAATAAGAACCCATTTATTTTTACACCAGCTTGATGTGTACCACAAATTTCTTCATGCATTTTGGCTAGCATTGTTAACGCTTCTTTATCACTTAAGCATTTTAATAGCTATCCTTTGAAATGTTTCTTGTAAAAAGATCCATCTGCCATTATAAATTTGATGGCTTTTACTCTAGTATTTCAACTAGCTAATGTTGAAAGATTCAACAAGTAACTTATTAATGATGTCTTCCAATCTAATGACATAGTGCTGGCTTCATTACAAAACACTTCTCAAGTTTTGATAGTTTCCAGAAAAGCATGTTGTTGAATTAATTTTGCAAATTTTTTGTTATCAATCTTATATCTAAAGGCGATTTGAGCCAATTTGTTGGCTTTCCCATTTTCTCATCTTGGTACATGTTTTATAATTGCATTTTCAAATATTTTCAAAAGTTTGAATGTAATTGCCAAATATTTCATTGGCCTTGCAATTAAACATTTATACTCTTGAGAAATTCATTTTACGATTAATTGTGAGCCACTATAAATTTCAACAAACCTTGCTCTCTAATCTAGTAAATTCTCTAAGTTAACTATTAATGCTTCATATTAGGCTTAATTATCATAGCATTTTTTGCCTTCGCTAAATAAGAATTCAACTAATTTCTTTTCTGGTGTAATAATTAAAACTCCTACACCCAAACCATTTTTATGACAAGAACTATCAGAATATAACTTCTAGGGTTTCACACTAACATAGTTAAAGCTTTTCTAGTGATGCTTAACTACAAATTAGCAATGCCTGTCCTTTGATGGCTTTCAATGAATATTATTGTAGTGAAAATTCTATTAAGCTTAATGCCTATTTTTTAATTCATATATGGATATATAGCTTTGACAACATATATTTTCAAATGTTAGTTTTTGTCATAATATGAGCACTAGTCAGCAACAAAAAATAATGCAACTTTGTATAAGAATAATACAAAGATAAACATAATTTTTCTATTACTGAATATTATTCTACAAAATTCAAAACCCTAGAAAGATTTAGAAAAAAAAAAGCCTTTTCTAAATCTATTTCATTGTCTTTGGCTGTTGGCATGGGTATTATCTTTCAGCATTACATCATTCAAGTTTCTAAAGTCAATGCATACCTTAACTTTTCTATTTTTCTTTATCATTGAAACCACATTTGAAATCCATTCAACATACTTAATGGTTCAGGTGAAATTGGCTTTTAGCAACCTTTCAATCTCTTTTTTTAATTTTGTGAACTACATTAGGGACAAAATGCTTGAGAGCCTGTTTATGCAATTGAAATCCTTCCTTGATTGGTAACCTATGTTTAACTAGGTTTTGGCTTATACCTAGAATTTCCTCATAGTGCCAAGCAAAATAATCTATGTATTCTTTTAGTCTTGGATAATTCTTATTTTCTTGGCTTTAGGAAAAATCATGCTTATATAGGTTGGCCTTTTATCATCTCCAATCCCTAAATTCACTTCTTTTAAAGGATCTTGGACTTCAATTTTCTTATCTTTGTGTCTCAAGGGCGAATGAAAAAAATCCAAGTAGATTGTCATCATAAATGCAATCTGAGAGAATCATTGCTTCCTTTCACTCAACCATGTAGGTTGACAATCAAGCTAACTGCCTTTGTATCTCATTCATTGTTTTCATAGGCCAAACCTAAATTTATAGCCTTTGGGATTGATGGTCCTAGTAAAAATTAAAATGTGAAAAATAAATGGATCTTACCCTTTTCCCATTGGAGAATTTGTATTCACCTTTGTTCAATTTTAACTTTTCTTATTAAGATATGCAGAAAATTGAAAAGTAATAAATGTAGCAGCAAGATATAAGTGTAGAAAGAGAAAGAAGAAGACATTAATTTTTAAAGTGGTTCAACTTGAATTGAAACCTCAATTCAAGTCTACTCTACTTGATCTTTCTCAACTAAAAGACCTCTTCAATTGAAAATAAAACTATCAAGATTTACTAGGCTCCTGAAATGCTAGTTTACATCAAATAGACAAGAATTTACACAGGTTTCTTGCTAATTTAGAAGAATTGAAACAAGCTATTCTAAACCTATATAGATTTCTAAATCCTAGAAATCTCAAATAAAAAGAAATAGAATGAGAAGGGATTGAAGAATATAATATTAGTGTTTGAGATGAAAATCTTAAACAAACTAAGATAAACTTAACTGATCTTTGATCCAAAACTCTTGAATAATTCTAAGAAGTTTGATGAGATAGAGAAAAAATGTGTTTAGCGCTTTTTCAAATGATTTCATACTTGAATTGTGTAGAAAAATTGTGAAAGATCATTTAAATAGGGAAGTCAATTAGGCTTGAGTAACTACTATAACCATTTGTAATAGAATAGCTGATTTTCAGTTACTGCATCAATTATTGCATCGATTACAGGTGGTTACAACTAATTAATTAGTCTAGTAATTGAAGTACAGTCTGTTATTCACAACCTTTGCATCCATTACTGCATTAAAGAAGCCATTTTTCCTAACTTTCGGTAAAACAATTTGTATTTCATAAATCGATTACGACTTTGATTTCAATATGAATTTTTCATAAGTTCTTCAATGCATCAATGTGCAAATCGATTCATGAACTAAAAAATAGTTTTATAGTTTTCTTCAAGTGGTTTAAAGATTACCTTATTGTTTAGTTAAAAAGATTTGAATCAAATATCATTTGAACTTATTTACAAAAAATCCTATTGAAATAAAAATAAATCCTAAAACTAATCTTGGATCTTTTGAATCATTTTACCTATAAGACAAATCAAAAATACTAAAAATATGTTATTATCTAAAATTGTTTTTCAACAATAAAACTAAAGAAATTATGTAACTAGAGTAATCTAGGCTAACAGGGATAAAAAACAATCATGATGAATTTAGAATACAAGTGTCAATTTCTTCTGAGTTGAACTCACCTTCAACCATTATGGGTTAGATGTAAGGATTGTAAATTTCAAATTTGACATTACATTGCTAAACAGAGCAAGGGTTTCATTAGCAAGGATACATTCTAATTGACCATCATTGGTTTGCATTACTAACCTCTGATGAATGGTCAAAGGTATAACACTAGTTGCATGGATCCGATCTTAACCTAATAACATGTTGTAACTTGACTTGGATGGAACCACCACATAAAAAGAGTTCATCATGATACGAAGCCAACCTTCAAATTGACTAATATCACTCCTTCTAATGCTAACATTTTCCCATTAAAATCTGATACTACAATATTTGATGGAACCAAATCTTTGATAGATTTTCCTAGTTTGATGAAAGTTGACCTTAGCATTAGATTCACAAAAGCACCACCATCAACCAAGATGTAGTTTTTTGGTTATCCATCAACATGTGATTTTATGCGTAAAGATCGTAAAATGACCTTTCATTGGTCTCTCAAAGAAAGCATAGGTGTCTTCATCTAAAATGACTATCTCATCACTATCATTCTTATTATAAAAATCACCGATGGAACCTTGTTCAAAACTCACTGAAAATTTCATTAGCAAAACAAACACCATGTTGATTTTCATTTTTTGACCTTCAGCTTTTAAATATTTTGCCAATTCCATTTTGTCCTCTTCTTTCTTAGTATCAGTTGTCTCTTTAGAGCCTAATGGTATTTGATCAAACTACTGGCCCATTTTTTGTTTTCTCCTAAAAGCGGCTTATTTTTGCCTTTGATGCTTTTGAGTTCTTATTAGAGGTGGAGGCTAGTAATTGGGGTTGTAGTATTTTTTTTTTTGGTCATTTTGGCATTATGGGCTTCCACATTTGTTTCTTGCTTGGTTATGGCTCATTAGTTAGCCACTTTTCTCTAGGTATGTCTCCTTGAGCATTCTAATTTGACCATACTATGAGCATTCTATTTGGGCCTTTTTATTTTCCATGTTTTCATGCCTCGTTCCATCATCAGTATCGTTGTTATCATTATTATCAGTATTTTGACCATTTTTATTATTCCGATTGTTGCTTAAATAGACTTTCATTCTTTCTAGTGCTTAATTCATTTTTTGTTGACTCAAGACATTATTTTTGAGCATTGGTTGAAGTACAGTCACAATTTGTTACAACATCCTATGGACCATATAATGATTACTTTCATGCATATGCTATTGAAAAAACAACAACATTTTCAAGACTCAAACTAGATGAATTTTTGTGGTAATTTTGAACCATTTGCGAGAAATACATGTCACAAGGCATTAGCCTCCTGAGTATTGTTCCATCCATTTTTAATGGAATTGTTGTTATTATTTCGGTTTCTATTTGATGTTTCTTGTCAGTTTTTGTTATTTTGGTTCTAATTTTGGTTATTTCTCTATGTATTGTTTTAATGATTCTAGTTGCTAACAACTACATTTTCAGTAGAACCAGTGTTCCTAGCATTTTCATTATTGATAGGCTCTCTTTGTTTTGAAAGTCATTTCGAGAACTTATAGTTGACATGTTTTCAAAAATACCTAACAAAATAGTACTAATTATAATGATCATAAAATATCAAAGACTAAGAATACTTTAACTGCGTCCTACCAGGGGCACCAATTTGTTTCAAGCCAAATTTCACAAGTTGGAAAATTTTGACTCCAAGATGGGTCCTTCATAGAAAATGGGTGATATTCTAATCTTTTAGAAAATTTAGACCAAGAAATACGATTGGAAACAACAAAATATGTAACGATTTTCACTCTAGATGGATATGAATTACATCAAAAAACGTGATAATAGTGCATGAAATTATAAGTATGGGAATGGAGGAATTCCTAAAATATAAAGATCACTAGAGTATTGAATTGTGTAGTAGAACATTACAAAAAACACAGAGTGTGTTTGAGTAAGTTATCAAACCGAAAAATTATGTCCTCTCTTAATGCATTAATTCCCTATTTATAAGAACCATGGGTAGTTTTGTCCAAATGATTGCTCGTGAAACTAGCTCCTATGAAAATGGACGAAAAAGAAAAAATAAAACAAATGAAAAACATGAAATAATTGCAATGTAATTATTCCCCATATGCTTGACACTTGTGCTTACTTCAAATATATTTGTTACTTGTCTGATTTATTTCATTTTAATCTTGTTTTGACTCTGAACATATGATCGACTATATTTTGCAACAGGTGGCTAACACATGAAAAAAAAAAATTTAGTTATAATATTGGTTGTCACAAATATTATATTTTTAATAAAGACATAAATATTTAACCACTAAAAAAAGTTTTAGTGATAGTATTTGTTGTGATAAATATTATGTTTTTAGTGATGACCTAAATATTCTGTCACTAAAAATACTTTAATAACAATATTGGTTGTCACAAATATTATATTTTTAGTAATAATATAAATTTGTGATCATTAAAAGAAACTTTAGTAATGATATTGGTTGTCACAAATGTTATTTTATATTAATACAAAAATTTTAAAATAGTGTTTTAAAATTTCAAATATAATTTTAATATAATTTTTATAAATATATATAAATAATTATTTTATATTATTAGAATGATACTTTATGTCAATTTATTGAAAATTTTAAATTTATTATTATAAATATCAATTATATTTATTAAATAAGAATGATGTAATGATATAATAAATAAAATATAAACATTTAATATAAATTATTTAAATAAAATGTTAATATTTATTTAAAAAATATTAAAGATACATAGATGTGAAAAATTAAGAAATCAAAATAAGAAATGATAATTTAGATAGAAATTATATGTCAAAAGAGAAGTATGCACTACTACTTAAGGTACTCATTTTGCCGATAGATTTTTTTTTCAAATCTTTGGGAGAGCAAGGCTAATAAATTTTCTAGCACACAATTTTGTTATCATAAATTTTTTATAATGAATTATTATTTTTTAAATTAAGATTTTAATATTTTTACTTTTTCCTAAAAAAATTAAAGGGAGTGGAGGTGAAACATCATGTCAAACAGTTTGAACAAAGCTCAAATGATTATCATACATGCAATTTGAATGTAATTTTATAACTATCTCACAACAATATATATATATATATATATATAAAACAAGTTGCAATAAGAGAGAACAATGAACAGAGAATAAAAATTCCCAAACCAAAAAATTGTTAACTTATCCAAAAATTGATTGGTGTAATCTGGATATGGAAGAGGAAATCCACGGCAGAGACCCAGAAGATTTGGAATTTTCTCCAAAACCAATATGGCACCCATATTTCAGCAACGAAGGGGAAAAAAATGAAACAAAGATAACGAAAGAAATGCATACAAAAAAATTTGCTTAATATCAGAATCAGTGGCGCACACGCCAGCGACGGAGCACAACACCAATCGGCGAGATTTCCACAGAGAAAGGGAGAAAATATGCTCCCACCATATAAACCCAAAAGCTTCAGAATCGAAAATGAAAGCAGTGAAGAAAGGGAAATTGAAATTCAAAACGAGAAGACGCAGCTAGATTGAAATTTGAATGAAAGCTTGTACAAGAAGCTTGAATGCGAATAAAAAATAGTAAAAGAAGGACATAAATTGTTTAACAAACCTCAAGCAGCAAGGCCTAATAAGACTGGCTTTTGTCTTCAGCCAGTGTGTGCCGGTGACTGTTAAATGAAGTGCTCTTAAATTGTTTTGGAGTGACACCATGAGATATTATATATATATTATATATATATATATAGTATTCATCTTAATTTACTGGACTAATCAAAATTATGGTGTCCATTACATTTGCTGGAAATTAATGTGATTGAGAAAGTTAGAAATATGAGGAGCAATGTATACTCATTGTCTCATAAATTTTTAATAACTAGACATGTGTTATAATATAATCTAAACTAAAATAACATAGACAATGAATTCAGGTGACAGTCTTGAACTTAGATGTATGTTAAAAGGTACTCTTTATTGATTATTTTCTCATTAAAATTTTTTCATATACATAATAAATATACTTGCGACAATATTAGGTGAGACTCACATCATTTAAATAATGAGAATCAAATACTTGTTGAGAAAAAAAAAATGTGATCCATGAATCATACATCCATCTAGGTAGTTATTGGGCCAGAGTAAAAAACCTAAGAATATTGTTTTGTCACCTACTTAAAGATTTTGTAAGATTTTATGAAGTTTAATATAAAGTAGTAAATTTGCATATAAAAAATTATATTTTTTTATGAAAATTATAACTTTATTCAAATTTTATTATTATTAATATACAAAAAGTTATAACTCCGTCAATAAAAAGTATAAAATAACTTTTAATTTTTTTATAAAGATTACAAATTTGAATAAACTAGTAGCCGAAAAACATGAATATTTTTACAACAATAATAAGAGTAAGTATAGATATAAATTTGTTGAGTATACAAACCAGCGCAGCCTAAAAACTAAATGGAGAAAAAGAAATTGAGAAGAAAGACCTTTAATGTGTGCAAACAATTTCCAAAATACAGTGCATTAAAATCGGCTACATACCTCTGTATGTATTGCTAGGGTTATTCGGCGTAAAAGACGAAACATAAGAAAGTGATAACTAAGGGCAGAAATAAATGAGGCCGTTTGTAAATATTTTAGGACTTGACTTGTTAAAATTTTGATTTAATTTATTTATTTAATTAAATAAATTAGGCCTAGGTTAATATATTGACTTATTTAGTGAACTGTTGGTCAATTAGATCGATTAATTTAATTATATATATATATATATTATATAGACTCGATTTGTTAAAACCTGTTTTTGACTTGTATATTTAATTAAATAAATTAGGCCTAGATCAATATATTAGTTTGTTTAATATAAGACTAGCCCCTATTCAATAAATTTGGTTTGTTGGCCTATTAGACCAATCTATTTAACTATATATATATATATATAAATTAGGATTTAACATTAATACAACAAGGCTATATTGAAAATTTCTGGTTTGGGCTCAATCTGTGATCTCTTATAGGCCATAATCTCCTACCACCATATTCAATCACTTTTACATTTACATAAATAATATAACTTGAATTAAATTCACTCTTCTTCTGAATTGCTTTATTTTGTGTGCTGCATAGAATTATTAAAATAATATGAATAGAAATAATAAAAATAACACTACTCTAAACTATACAATATAAGTGATATTCAATGTCATGTTAAAAAGGAAAAAAAATAAAAAAAAAAAAGGTCTTATCACGCGTGATGAGAACCTCACGTCTTTCACAATAGTATAAGGTGTGTGAATCTTGAATTGAAGGAGGCATGCAAAGATTACTTAGAATAAGAAAATTTGAATTTAAAACCTCTAAAATACTGATCAAACCTTGTATTATATTTGTTGACTGAAATAAATCACAAAGAATTTAGTTTTAATCACAGAGACAATGCTTACAAATCATAGAATGGATTGTTGGAGTGAGTCTCAATGGTCATCCAACCCATTGCAAAGAAAGGATTAGGAACACTAGGAAAACAACGACAGATTCGACCATCATCCATTTTATAAATGCCCATTTCTCGAGAGTTCCATTTATATAGGAAAGAAGGCATATCCTGCGTAAAATAGATGCAATTTGATTCAGTTTCTGGGTAAGAACTCGTACAAACCACTGGTGAACCACCTTGATGGACAAACACCACTTGGTCTCCTATACTCTTCAACTCCAACAAATTACCATTGTCAAAATCAACAGTGAATACATCAAATTTTGTTGTTTTGCAACATGCAAGGTGCTCAAGCCTTCCTTGCTCTACAAATTCTTCGAAATCTTCGAGTTCATCAATTTCTTCTTGGTCTGCTGGCCAGGCCATTAATTTATCATAAAATCGACGAATTAGGAACAATTCTCCGTTGGTTGATTCTGCCAGATATATATTCAAACAGTGATTAGTTATAATTTTAAATTGACCGTGTAGGTTTAGTAATTGAGGCATAGGATCTTGTTCGAGATCAGAATAAGGAATTATTCTCATGCTCACTTCTTCTCCATCAGTGATTTTGAAGGTGCAACGTTTAATATCCTGACTTTCGTCATATTCACATAGCACACAAAGCTCTCCATTTAGAAACAAAACGTCAATGAGATCCAAATCATGAAGATCAAATACTGTCCATTGCTTGCTTTCTGGTTTGCACATTGCCAATATAACTACACCGCCATCTATGATAAAAGTAGCAGCCACTACACAATTCAATGGATCTGGTGATGATACTTCAATCTTGTAGACGTGCTGGCTAGGGTTGTTTTCATCCAGTAAGCAGATAGTAGTGAGGAGAGGAAGTTGGAGTACTTTTCCAGAATCCGGATTAAACATATGGGTATACGTTTCGGATTTTGTTCTGAATTTTCTGAGATCAAACATGGTGATTTTTTTTTCGGCCATGAACAACCAACCTTTCGAAGATCCAAGGTACCTACATTCCCCTATTGACTCAGGTAGCTTCATGTTACAGATGGTTCCATCAGATATACAAACACAGCTTAGATGTTTGGAATCTCGGTCTTGCGGAAGCACCAACAATGGATATTTACGAATCTTGTTCTGTAAAAGTAAAGACCTCCATGACTTGCAGACACT
>JANHAO010017044.1:0-14150 GCA_026873985.1 Saraca asoca
TTGAACATTTAGTGCTATTTTGAGCATTTTACTTCAGATCTTGAGAAAACAACTCTAGAGTTACTAGAAAATAAATTTGATGATCAAGGAGTACTCACCAGGTCCAAGAGAGGCTACTGCCAGCTCGTCGCCGGCCGGAGTGTCACTGGCAACCCAGATCTCAGCACTGGCCGAACAGCCATATCACAGGGGAGGAGGAGAAGAATAAGCCACTGGAGAAGGGAGGTAAGCGGCAGCTTCACCGAGGAGGAAAGGAGTGTCGCGTCGGACGGCCGTCGAAGGAGAGGAGCTCGCGGTGACCGAAGCTTCCATGGCCAACCCAGCTTCCTCGTCGACGGCAAACCCGAAGAAGAAAGCCCGCGTTGCAGTGCGCCGGAGCTGCAGGACGACGACAAGGCTGAACGTTGCCGGAGCTATGCCAGCTCACGGTGGACGCCGGAGAAGACCATCGTCGGACGAGGGTGAGAGCCGGGAGTGGGAGAAGAAAGAAGAAGAGAGGAAGAAGAGAGTAGTTCGGGAAAGAGAGAGAGAGAGGGGAAAAAAAGAGAAATGGCATCGGGGTTCTGGAGTTTTCTAAAAAAAAAAATCTCTTTTTTTTTCATATTTACGTTTTAGCCCCAAACTTTGAGTTATTTACAAAATTGCCCCTCGAAAATCATAACTTTTCAAATAAGTCCCTAAAAGCTTTTCAATTTAATCCTTTTCATTTTCAACTTTTATTTTAAATTTTTCTTTTTATTTTCTTAATTTTCAGGGTATTACAATTTGACTAAAGGGTTGGTCGTTTAAAGGTCTATTTGGATATTGAAAGCATCCAAATGGTCGTATGGATCGCTGCTTCCATCATATAGTGGGGTGGCGGGAACCTTGAACCTGTGGGGGAGAGGTTTTGTCTTGATCTCCCTGGAAAAAGGGGTTCTCTCCTCATAGTAATTTGAATGGTCATAAGCCAGTGGCATTTCTCCAATTATCGCACCCTGTACAGTAGCTCCTCCACCATTGAATCCTGCGCTTTAGATCGTCGACTCCTAGTACTATCACGACTTGCGTTTGAGCCTTTAGTATGGTGCGAGTTTTTAGGTCACTAGTTTTCATCATGCTCGTGAGATCGGTGACACTTATATTCAGGTTGTGAGTTAGTGGAGTGAGCTGAGTCGACACATCGAGGTTCTTCTTTAGCTAGTCTCTCTCCCTGGGCCAACACCTCTCCTTGTGGCTCCCAGACCACTCTTCTGGTTGCAATAGCTCTAACTTGTTTTTGAATCCCTAGGGTGTGCGCCTGGGCTAGTGCTATAACTGTATTGGCAAGCCTCCTAATTATATTCTCAAGCACTTCTTGGTGTTGATGTAATGCCTGTATACCGTCAGCCCCCAGAGGAACTGAAATGGGTTGGCTAGTGGTGGAAACTAAAGAAATGCTTGCTAAAAATGGGTTTCCATCTACTAGTGTGTTTTGCAATTGTTCTGTATGGCCGTCAGGCTGGTTAATGGTAGCATATGAACACCTAGTTGTTCTCCCTTTTGCCATTATGATTGGTCAGTGTATCAACAGCAAAGTAGTTTGAGCCCTTTTTCTAGTGCTAAAATGTTGACGGTCGATTTCAATAATTGATCACTCGAAGGTTTTAATGCCCAAACTGCAAAAATGGAATGTATGAAAATATGAGAAAAGCATAAGAGAAGGAAGAACAGGATGAATACCAAGGATTTTTAACGTAGTTAAGCTAAAGTTAGCATGAACCCTACGTCAACGATGGTTATATTTGCTTTTGAATAGTTATTCCTCTGTTTACAGTTTAGCAAAGTAACAGTATATATTTTTCACTATTTTGACAGAGTTTTTACACGTATTTTTTTCTCTCTTATTTTTTATAATGGTTTTCCCTCTATTTATAGAAGCAATGAGGGTTACAAATGTAATTTGATAAATTATAAATATATATCTTTTGCTGCTTCGGGCAATAAATTTTAAGTAATTTACATAAGATTTTTTAGGGGCTAATTTGTCAGTTAGGAGTATGTGCCTCTGGTTGATGACTAGACTTTGACATTCTGTTCCTACGCTTGGGGTAGCTCACTTGGCGACCTAAGCTCGTGCCGGACAACCTGCCGACTGGTTCCTACAACCTCGTTCGTGAATGGGCTAGGTCCTTTTCAGCTGGACTAGTTCATTGGGTCTTTGCCAGTCCACTTCATATGGTTTTAAAATTACCCATAACAACTAGTAACATGATCTTTGAATTATAAAAAAAGTTATAATAACCTCTAAATAATATTTCATCTATACAATTTTATCCCTAAATAATTTAATAAAGGGACAAAAATGTATAAATATAATATTATTTAAGGATTATTATGATTATTTTATAATTCATATATCATTTTGTCAACGTTTTATAATTTTTATGGACGAAGTTGTTTATTTTGTCTATATATATAATATAATTGAAACCTGTAAATATATAAAATATTAATATTTATGTTTATATTATATATATAAGAAAAATATGAGAGAAAAAATCATTTTATACTTATATTAATTTTTGATAATTAAGATTTGTGTCATATAATATATATAAAATCTTTAATATATAAATATAAAATAAGACTGGAATGAACCAACCGAAATATGCAAGTTTATACTTGACTGAGTTATAAAACATGGGTTAAATTTTTGTTCAAAGTTTAACTTTTAGATTTAATTACTCAGTTCAAACTCTCTATAAATTGAGAGTTAAGTTTGGATAAAAAATGGGATCAAACCAGATTTTTTCATAAATAGGGAGGCTTAAGGTATTTTTGATTTATTGTCAACGACATATTGTGCAAAGAAAATCCCTAAGAGTTACGAATACAAACGGTCACTATTTTCTGTTATGGGTATGTGCTTTCATCAGTAATTATTAGCCTCTTTCACATAGGTCGCGTTGTGGGAAAATCAATTTTTTAATATAGTGTTGATTTTAAATTATTTTCCAGCTATATATACACTTTAATTATTAAGATGAAGTTATTTAAAGTAACTAACTCCACCTTTGTAAGATGGAATTAGTCAAAGATTACAAAAAATTTATGTAACGATTTTTACATGGATTTCACATTTCCATGCTACATGCTACGCGCTATATCCCATCCTATTCTTCTTCAAATTTCTTTACTTCATTTTAAAATATTAAAAAAAGTGTGATAAATAATTACTATTTAAATAATTAATTATATAATTTTTATATATTTTTCAATATTAATAACAAAAAAGCAAAAAATTCTAATCAAATTAAAAAATTATTTATTTAAAATTAAATTTTATTGAATTTTAAAAAATCATGACTTTAATTTTAAATAAATTAAATTTTCATCTTTTTTAATTTCTAAGCCTAATGTTATTGATAAACTAACGATTAGTCTGAAAAAACATATTACACACATTGATAAACATCAAATTCATTTGCAATATTTTTTTATTACAAATGAATAATTAAAAAAAAAAAACTTATTCAAATGTACTTGACATTTATGAACGTGTGAAATAGAATAAATAGTAGATTTTCTAAAATAGTCGATAGTTTATCAATACTGTTGCACTTAAAAATTAAAAAAATTGAGAATTTAATTTATTTAAAATTAAATTCATATGAAATTATTAATAAATTTTAATTTTAAATAAATTGAAAATTTTTAACTGATTAAAATTTTTTGATGTTTTTGTTATTATTATGAAAAATTATGTAATTAATTATTTAAAAAGTAATTGTTTATCCAACCTTTTTCAATATTTGAAAATGAAATAAAGAAATCTGAATGAAATGAGAAGAAGAGAAGGATAAGAGGTAACATGTAGCATGGAAAGAAAGGAATCCATATAGGAATCTTTGCATGAATACTGCAGATTGAATGAATGTGTGCATAGATAGAGCTACTTTGGGTAACTCTATCCATTTGGGTACGGTTATTGTCCAACTCCACCCATTTGATAACCTTTTTCAGAAGCAGTGTTAAGCTTTATAGGATGGAGTTAGTTTGACTACATCTCATAAGGGTGGAGAGTTACTCCACATAACTCCATCCTAATAATTAAAGTAAGAAGAAAAAATGGCACTATACAAGAAAATAATCTCAAACCAAAGCCATAGGAAGAAATTGTTTTCCCACGACACTACCTCTGTCAAAGAGCTTAATTATTATCTATATGAAACTCATCCAAAGAAATGTTGATAGAAAGTGTTTCTCTGCTTCATAATTGTCTATTGAGATACAAAGGAGTAACACTAGATCCCCTTCGGCGTATTCTCACTAACACAGGACATACAACAAATTCTACAACATGGAGCTGATTCTAGATCAAATTGTAACGTATTGTCGTTCAAAAAATGGTGCTACCGCTATGCCTTTTGTTCTTAAGATCTTTTCAACCAATATTCTCCATCGGATTTCGTCTTTCTTGCCTTGCTTTGATATTCTCTCCTTAAAGTTCCTGAAATGAGAAGGATTAACAATTTAGGAGCAACTTTTAACTTCTATCAAGTGACACATGAGATAGATTGCATCTTACCTGCATAGAGGAACCCTACAGATATCTGAATCAGCACATAGCCGGGAGTGTAATTCCAGTAGCTGCCACATCCTCTTGCAATGAATGCAACCACCAGGAACTCTCAGCTTACAGCCGGCTAAATGACGGACAAGCAATTCGAGCCCCTTGCAGGCTTCAAAACCACAAGGTGCCTGGTTATCCATGAAATCTTTGTCGTGTGGGCCAATTGTCCGACAACCATCTTTACAGATGTGAACAAGAGCTTCCATTGCTTCATATAATTGCATATAGATCTTCCTCTCATTAATCTTTCTGATCCTTTCCTTTTTTCTCTAATAATCAGTTCATGCGGAAACAACATTAGAGGATGAACTTGCTCACGAGTTTACATGGTGCAACATGAAATGGGGAAGAATAAAAGAAAGCAACAGTGGCTTACATTTTCTTCTTCAATTACAGATTCTAGTATCTGCCTTTCTAAATATGGGTGGCTTTGCCTCATCACTTTCCACCCTTCAGACTCCGAAATGGCTTTAAAATGTTTTAGGATCTTACGGTGACAGATAAGGCTAAGCCGAGGAGTATCACACAATAGTGAAATTTGAAATATGTCGACTACATTGTCTATAGTGAGCATACCCAACTCTAGCCTCTGTTCACATTCACGCTTCAAGTGGGGAACCACAAATACATGTGACAGCACCAGCAAAGGCAAGACGAGTTCCTCTATTTCTTCCTTCTCGTAACTATAGAAGAAAAACTTATAAAAATTAGCATAATTATCAACATAAGTCTTGTACGGTAAAGCTATTAAGACAATCTGCTCTTCCTTTTCCTTCTTCACTGTTTAACAGCACTGGGAATTAGGAACAGGTGAAACATGGTTGGCAGGTCCAAAAAAAAAAAAAAGGGATTTTCTTAGTAGGTTTTTTCACAGCTAATATGCAGGGAAAATTGGGTGAAATTCCTCAACATACCATACTAACTCAAAATCAACTACGATGGCACCTCCCTTCCCCTTCAGTTTTTTCTTCCTATGCTTACAGAATGATCTAACCAAGTTTAAGTTGTCGACCTTTTTAAAAAGAAGTCCAAAACACACACACCCCACAACAAACAAATAAACAAAACATACCACGAAGAGTACAAGAATCGAATAAAAACTCGAACAGCATCATGTGAAACCCCCGAGATTGAAATTATTCGCCAATGATGATGGCGTTTTGCTTGCTTTAACAAGCCTCTCATTACGGGAGAAGTCATGGCCTGTTCATAAAATATTAACTGAGTGATATCCATAATAAACTGGCTAAGGATGATATAAAGATCTACTAAGTTGTTACAACATGATATTTACAATTTATAAAAATTTCAGCATTTTGTCATTCTGAAGATCATATAACTTCTGCATCTTCAGCTTCTAGAAACTAGGCCTTCTTCTAGCTCCTACTTTACCTTAAAGTAAGTCTAATTTGTAAGATTGCATTTTAGCATTTTACAATTCTATAATTAAAAAACAGCAACTGAAGACATCCAAATCTAGTAGCCATGTTCCTTTGAGGATTGGCATGACACAATAAGGACAACTCATAATGGGCAAGTTTCTGCCAATGTAACATGTTTTGTGCTGTCCTGTCCTATAATCTACCAGTCAGGACCACCATATCAAACATGACAGCATTTAGTAGTTAGTATTATACAAAATTGATTCGGATAAATGAACTTACAAGAATGTTAGAATGTGCATAAATAATGCCACCATTATCAGTATTAATGCAAACATCGGCTTTATAACCTTCATCAAAAAGACGCTTCCACAAATCCGTTGTTGCTGTAGACACACAGCTCTGTCCTCTTGGAGGTGAATTCCTCATCAGACTCTTGCGAGGACAACTAGTTGCTGCTGGACAAGGCAAAGGCGGCGGTACTGGAGTAATTGTCTTAGCATCCGGGAGAGATTTGATACGGTTGCTGTCCATGTTAGCCATTACGTTATGCCCAATTGCTGTAGAAATAAATAAAATCGAGTCACAGACTGCTCAGAATTCAGAAACCTTCTGGTAATGTTAATGGTATTATTGGATATAGTAGAAAAATAGGGAATTTCAGTTTCTGATTCATGACTCTATCCAATCTCTCAAATATGGTAAGCAAAACAAAGATAAAATGTTAATGGGTATGATGAATATGCAGAATAATTTCAATCCGAAAATAATAATAATATATATAGATCGCTGAATGATATATCAAAGCAAACAGCACGAAGGAATGTTGTTTATGGTCTCAATTATAAAGATACAAAGTACGGATTCTAAGGAATAAGCTTTTATTTGTCGTATTATCAGGTGCATAAACATACCTTAATCTTGGCCGGCGGTACCTAACATATTGCAGTGTCGGGACCGCAAACAAAACTCAGTTTACAAAAATTCACATAGATCAAGCGGAATGATTGCAGCTGGAATATTTAGAATCACAGTAGAATCAGAGAGCAGATCAAGTCTTAATTAGTCTTATTGAATTGTGAAAGATTAAAGGGACGATACGATCTAAATATCTTGACGTTGATTTTCATCCCCAAACCGCAATTTCTCAAAACACTTTTGGGATGATTAGGACAACAGCATCTTTCTTCACATTAAAATTTTAATATTTTTAATTTTTTACTTGTCAGGATTTTTAAGAATCTATCTTAAAATTCTCCAAAGGCCAAAAAAATCGATGTCATATTCAGTTAAAATATATGAACACGAAATTAGTATATCCAGTCTCAAATCAAAATCAAAATACGTCCTGCCTGGCGGTTTTCAAATCCAAGTTCAAAACTGCAGAAACGAAATTAATTCACTTGAACAAATTAAAATCACATTAAGGAGCGAAGAAACACAGAAGTAGATGGATCAGATACCTTGTGAAAGCGTTCCTCAGTAATTCAAAAAACCAAAGGGGATGACGATAAAAAATCTGGCTAGAAGAAAATGGAGAATCGCTTCCTGGAATTCTCACCCTACCGCACCCTTCTTTCAGTGACACCACCACCACCGTAAATGATGACGTGTATTCTCCGATCGCCTGAAAAATGGACAAGGGGGTGATGTAAACGTGAGAGAAGGAGCACGCTCACCGATTTTAAGGGTGAGTTTTCCAGAGCCCTGCGGATATCTGCCTCTGTTCGTTTTATTAAGTAATTTCCCGCACCAGATTTCTCAAATTTCAATCCAATTATTATTATTATTATTAAAAATAAGAATTTAAAAATAAAAAATAAAGCTAAGAATTTACAAGTCTATCTGTCACACTGGCTTGGGCACAACCATATGCACAAATTATATAGCAGACACCAAGCTATGAAGAGAAGTAGAGAACTAACAAAATGTGCAAGTTTATTAAGCCACATTAATCAGAACGAAACCATTAACAATTGTACCCAAAAAGAAAAAAAAGAAAAAAAAAACATTAACGGGTCATTTCCCGCGTTGTTACCTTTCAACGTCCCTAACTACTTCAACGGTCGCTATGCTTGGAGTTTAGAGCTCATTAATATTGCGTGCGTCTGCTAATGTTCGCAAGTTTTTTCTTAATGTGATTAGATGTAAGCATAAATTGGCAAATTATAGATGGAAGGTAAATTAAAATTCCTGTTTATCTTCATTTATTTTATTTTGTACAGTTTTTTTTTTTTTTTTTTGGTCTTCATTTGCACAAATGATTCTAAAATGGACGGACCAGGATTAATTTTATTTAATCTGCTTTTTAAAAAATAAAGAAGAGAAATCCGAATGGGATTTGTGTACCTATCACAAATTGAATTTCCTATTAATCTAGAAAATATCAATTGCATGCATGTATGCTGACATAAGTTTTGTTGATAAGATAATATATGTACGTCTGCTCTTTGTGTGGGAGAATGACAAGGATTTTTTGTCATGGTAAGGCTGGGATTAGTGGCTCCTATTCATCCTAAAAGAGCAAAGGGACAAAAATAATGCATCGATGATTGCATTTGCTTGACCTTTGATAACTTAAATCATATGAAAGAAGGAACTTACGACAAGTGCCAGCTGTAATTCACGACTTGTTTAATTTCAGCATCATCCATCCTTACAAAAACAAGTAGTGCTAGTTGTTCTTGGTAATTGATTTATCAAAAAGAAGGGAAGCTAGCTAGCTTTCATGCTTCTCTCTCGTGGGACAAGCCCCTCTAATTGTTGAAAAGAAAAATGGCTGTACTAGAAAACAACTTGTCATCTTTAATGAAAATCGTTATCAAAATTATGATATTTTATCATCAATTTTTTTTCAACAAATCTTGAGAGAATTTTTTTATAATATATTTCTTTTTTATCTATTAAAAATTTCATCTAAAATTTCGTTGAAATAGATAATTTTTTAAAAAATTATTAATTTTTTAAAATTTTAATTAATATAATTTTTTGAAATTTTTTTATTAAGATAATTTTTTTAAAATTAAATAGTAATATTTTAAATTCTAATTTCTAATAATTAATATTTATTTAATAATTAAAAATTAAACATACAACACATACGAATAATTATGCAGTCAAATAATTCAAATTAAATTATATATGAAATATATTATTCAAATAAAATACATAAAAATATAACAATATTTCAAGATTGGATAGGAACTCGTTTGTCTCATGATCCTAGATAACATCTTTCTGTTGACGTTGCTGCTACTGATGACCAATGGACCATCCACTACCTCCAATTGGTGGTGGTTAAATTGGTTGTAATGGTGGTTGTAGTGGTGGCAAATACATGTAGATGAGGGGTTGCCGGTAGTATGCTAGAGGCAAGGTATGGACGAGGATGGGTGGAGGAAGAGGTGACAGATACTGGCTTTGCTGCTTTAGTTGAAGTTGTCTTCCCGAAGCCCTCATGACCTCTTTACGTCTGAGTTTGTACCAAGTTCTCATTTCTTTAGTTAAAGTTTTCCTATAAATTAAAATAATTAATTATTTGATATTATACATATAATATTTTTACTACCAAATATACAATACATTAATAATAAAAATGCAAGTTAAAAGAAGCTGTTTATATATAACTGTATAACTCAAGGCGAGACCCATTAGTCATCTATCTAGATATAGGTGCAACAGAACAAGTTATAGACGAACGGCTCAACTCTAGTCTCAACTATCTGCAAAATATGAAAATTTTCATGGGTAATATAGATTGTGGTGTGAACATGACAACAACAATGTAAATGGCATAAATAACATTAAGTTCATGTAACGTTACCATACACAGTCAATGCTCTGTTATAGGGATAGATCTACTAGTATGTAAGGAGGAACCCTGGCAATATAGTTAAGATTGTTGAGCACAATTCTATAATGAATTGACTTAACTCAATTAAGGCTTTCCATACAGGATTTGGGAGTCTAGAAAAGACAATAGAAAACAATCTTTTCATGAAAATATAACAGTCATGGCTTTTCATATCAACTATTTTATCATCATCTACATCGACACACATATACAATTTAGAGGCTTAATCATCATGCATCCTTAACTTCTTAACCTACTCATAAATTGCCCTTCTCTCATCCAAGCTCAAGGTGTAGGAAGCTTTAAGTTTATATATTTTTCCATTTGTAGCTTCTTTAAGCTTCAACTTCTTTCTTCTATAGTATTCTGGCAAATCCAACATTACCTTAACATTATCTTTTGTTTTCCTTTTAACATTCATCGTTGTATAAAACACATCATCAAAGATATTCTCCTTTATGTGCATGATATCGACATTGTGTTGGAGTAAGTTAAATTGCTAGTATGACAAGTCCAAAAAATGCTTCTCTTAATCCAATTGTAATCCACCTTATATCCTAGCATCTTAATTGGTCAAGTTTCTATGACTTTTGGAATGAAACAAACTCGATCAAAAACTTGTTCTTCGGATAATCTCAGAGGTGGTTTAGATCTTTCCACTCTATTTTTGATAAAGTTGTTCTTGTTTCTCCTGTAAGGATGATCATATGAAAGGAACCATCTATGACAATCAGACCATAATTATTTCCTCTTACGCTTTAAGGTGAATGCTTTTGTGGATTCTATAGATATCAGATGAGCTAATTTTCCAACCTTTTGTCACCCAGATAACATACCGTATGCAAGAAAGTCATTGATAGTCGACATCAGTGCAGCTTTCATTTGAAAGTTTTGCTTCACTGAAATGTCATACATTGGAACACCATCACTCCACAAAGTGAGTAACTCATCTATTAATGGCTACATGAACACATCAATTTTACTTTTAGGATTTTCAGGACCTAGGACGATCAAGGTGAAGAGCATATATGGAGTTGTCGTACATATATTTAGAGACAAATTGTAAAAAGTGACTATTAGTGACCAACATGGATACGGTGCAATATTATGCTTGAATAGAGTCAATCTATCATAACATAACCAAGTCTTACATTTCGAGGATTGATTGCAAACTCCGAGTACTTTTTTAGTCAAATTGCTTCTAAGTTTCTTCATTCAAAGGATGACATAAAACATTTGTCTTCATTTGATTCTTATGATGTCATCTCAGATGAGGAGCCAATTTCATCAAAGTATACAATCTTTGCAATAGTAAGACTAATGGTCGATAACACATTCTCCTGGAGGGAACTTCTTTGCTATTTCGGTTTGTCCTCCATTTTTTATATCTAGACAAATCACAAATTCTACATTCTCTGTCAAATCTAGGCTCATTGTAGAACAATATGCACCTTTTCATATAACAATCTATTTTCCTATGCCTCAATCATAACTTCTTCACTAACTTCCTCATTTCATAATAGTTAGAAGAAATAATGTCATCAGACAGGTGTGTATCAGTTATAAGTTGCATAATCTGATCAAAGGAATTTTACAATAAGTTGAAGTTGGATTTTATGCTTAACATCCCTACTGCTAATGACAAATCTAAATGATCAGTACAATCTGTCCATAATAGTCGATGTACAGCTTCTAACATTTCATAAAAGTTATTGGCATCTCTATTTGGATGCTCTTCTATATTGCTTTCTAGGTGGGTTACGACATTTGGTTAACTAGCATCCAATATTATATTTTTGTATATATTACTTGTATTATGCAAATCTCGTGCCATACCACTAGAAGACTCTCCTTTTTTTATAGATCTCTTCTCACCATGATTAGTCCACCACCAGTAATCATATTTAAATCCAAATTTATACAAATCGATCTTAACTTTTTCAGAAGGTAATTTTTTTTTTACATTTATGTTTGGAGCACGAATATCTTATCTGATCATCATGTAAATAAATTGATTGAGTTTTTGCAAAGTTGATAAATTCTTCCATCCTATTAAGAAAATCTGTTTTATATCCATTACGTATCGGAAGAAGCCTATCATGCATTTGTCTACGATGTTCTGGAATTTTCATATTCTATTTTTTTAAGTTTACATTCAAATATGTTAAGTCTTCATATATGTCCTAATTTATATACATATTTTCTCCTATTTACTAAATGTTTTTAAACATGTAAAAATTTATAAGAAAGCTTGTCAACATATCATCCTAACTTCCAAAAAAAAATATTGACAGAGTTTATGTAATAGTAACTGTTATGGATATTTTTGAAATCGCACAGATGGGCTAGTAAAAGCCTAATGGACAAATTCAGCTAATAAAGACCCAACTTATCCTAGATTGAGCCGCTAGACTAAGATATCAGGTCACTAAATATGAGCTATGGTCATCAGTCAACGCAGGTCAAAGTAGCAACCTCAAGTCGTGATAACAAGGCCTACCCTGGAGCTCGTAGAACGTAACTCCAACTATCAATTTAGGAAGATCCGTTTAGTTTCCTACTTTAATGGAAGTCTATTATAACCATCAACCCTTATCTATTATGTAATCCTAATCAAGTTATGATACTTATCGTCATAGATTTACATTAGAACTATAACCCCCCCCAATCATTATAAAAGGGGATAAAATTACAATACATGACACAAATAATTATCAGATACAAAAACACTCAGTAAAGAGTAATAAAAGCCGTAGATGTAGGGGTTAAATTGACTTTAGTCGAACTACGTTAAAAATTCCTAATGTCTCCCTGTTCTTCCTCTCTCTCTCTTTTTATGTTCAATATATAGTTTGGGGTCTTGAACTTAGGTTGATTGGATTCGACCGTTAATATTTTGGTGCTAGAAAGAGGGCCCTAAACTGTATTTTCCTTTATTTTGCAATGGCTAGAGGAAGAACCACTAGAAATTCAGATGCTACAATTGATCACTTCAAGGTCACATGGAACAACAAAGGGGATCCAGTCCTCTTTGCAATAGGCACTTCTGATCAATTTCAAGGTCACATGAAATGACAGAGGGACCCAGTCGTCCCTATGGCAGGCACTTCTGCTACTCCCACCACAGGTGTTGCTGTCAGCATGTCCCCAACGGCACTATACCAACCTACTGTTATTAATGAAATTCAAGTATGGCATCAGCATCATGAAGTGCTTAAGAACACGATGAGAGAGTTAGCTGAGATGATTAGAGCATTGACTCAGGCACAAGTTCAGGGCTCACGAGAGCAGTTTAGGAGTGCTGTGCAGAAAGAAACTCTCCAACAACCATAGGAAGGAGCTCAAGAAAAGAAACCAACCAAAGAAGTACTTCAGTTGTCACGCCCCAATTCCGGGCACGTGACCAGCGTACAAAGTCACCATCAGGAAACCCTTTCCATAAGGAAACCCCCCACAAGCCTTACCATGCTACCATGATAACATACCAATGCATATAAATATCCTTAATAATCAAATATAAATAGTATTATTTCTACCAAAAATTTGACAGAACTTCCTGTTGAGTTTGCTTGGCCAAGATCAGGGGTATGAGGCTGAAAATTTGAAAAAAAATTTCTCATGGAAAAAGGCCTTGGCCGAACCAAACTCACCCAAGGATCCATTGGTGTGAGGTCTCAAAATAACCTAGATCAGATCTAGAGTAGAAGAAGAGCTCACTAACATTTAGTCCAGCTCTTGCACAGCGGAAGACAGTAGATCTTCACACTAGGAAAATCCTCTTTATGGCCCCAAAAGCTTCCTCTCCAAGTGCTAGCTTGTCGAGGTGCTCGGATGGGACAAGATGGAGCCAAAAACCAGAACTTTTCTGACCTTCCTTCCTCCTCCCATGGCTTCGGCTTCACAAGCCGAGAAGCTTCCTTTCTTCTTTCGATTTCTCAAATCAAAGAAAGCTTTTTTCCCTTTACGTGTGTGTGTGTGTCAGCCAAATAAGGGCAAAGGAGGAGGCTTCAAAACAACGCCGTTTTGGGGGGGGTTATGAAATAATTTAATAATTCCCAAAACGTCTCAAAACTTGCCACAAATTCCATTTTGGCCCTAAAGCAATTTCACCAAATTGCACTTTAGTTCCTAGACATCAAATGTGTCCAAAACTTTATTATATCATTGGCCACATCATTTCCTGTTATATGTGTGACCCAGTAGGCTCTCGATGTATTAGCAAAAGTCCATAATGCTCTTCAAACCATTTGAAGGCATATTAATTTCTCCAAATTAATCAATTGGACTTAAAGCTATAAGTGGACTCTAGCAAGCCACTTTA
>JANHAO010017045.1:0-14136 GCA_026873985.1 Saraca asoca
TCAACCATCCATTAAGGAGGTGGAAGGCTATAAATACCCACCTAAGGTGTCATAGTGGGCATACCTCACAATTCCATTCCTACTTATACTCAAAGTCTTGTAAAGCTTTGTAATACAAGTATTATTAGTTCACATACTTATCTTCTCCTATTCTCCTAAAGTCTTCAAGGTATGGTAAGGTTGAAGGCTGACTTAATTATGAACTGTGTGTAGCTAAGTGCTGCACAAGCTTTAGTTAAAAAAAAAAATTCTCAAGCCCGTGACAATTGGTTCAGGTGTTGTCAGATGGACATTGCCCTTTCTCCGTTAGAATAAAAATAAATCCAACAACTAATATACTAAAAAGAAAACAAAAAGTTGCCCCAAACATCAGAAGTGGGCGTAGCAGGTTAAGAGTCGAAATTTCTCTGCAATTGTATGTAAATTTGATCGATTGATGGTCAAATTATTATCTACTAGTTCTGTTCTGGGTGTTGGTATCCAACATCTAAACTGCCCTGCCTTGTAGTAACAGTTTATTCTTCACTGACAACTGCATACCCTATTATCTCTTCGTCTTTTGTATAACTCTTTTCTTTGTCATTAATTTTCTTATTTCATCTTTCTTTTAATTTTTATTTATGTTCTTTTTCTATATTTTGGAAGGCGGGCTTGGATTGGAGAGGTAAACAGTTTAGTCCAGTCGAATCTTACGAGCTCAACTCATTTAAACCAACATAAAATTAATTTCAACATCGACTTATTTAAATGAATAAGTTTAAACTTAACTTATTTACTTTATTTATTTTGTAAAAAAAAAATAAATTTAATCAAAATATAAATAATTTTTATATATAATTAAAAAATTAATTTTCAGTTATTGATATTATAAAATTTTATTTAAAAATAAGTTATTATTCTATTTTTAAATTCTTCATATTATTAAATTTTTATAAATTATGAAGCCATTTAATAAGTTATTTTATTAAAAATAAATTAAATACTAAATATTTGAAAGAGGTCATCAAAGAAAAATAAAGATAATTATTATAACTATAACATGATTTAAAAATAATTATATAATATTATATATAAAATGATATTTTTAATTATTATTTTTTAATTGTGTTATTCGTGAATTAAACAAATTAAGTTAAACATTCTTACATTTAATTTATTTATTAATTTAATTTAATTTCATTTTTTAAATTCATTTATTTATTAAATGAACTGAATTAGGTCAAGCCCCTATGCAATCTGAACAAAAAAATAACTTATAAATATATTAATTTGTTGACATCCCATAATTCGGCATATATTTATCTGTGGGTCAACTGACTACGATGATTCACATAAGATTTTTATTTTATATTGCATTATGCATTTTTTTTAAATTTTACTATAATTACAATTTATAGTAAAAATAATATAATCATAATTTAAAATCATGAGTAGAAAATTATCAACGTATTAATAATCAGAAAGAGAACCAAAGGGCCATAGTTGAACGCATACAACATGTTACCGACTACGGCCGGCATTAATCCTTTAGTAAATTGCAATTCTTAGGTCTACGCCTGATAGCCTTTTGCCCTTGCTACTTTTAAGATCTGACCCCTTTATGCAGCGGTTTGTAGAAGATGTGACAATGCATTATTTTTCTAATTGCAGAAGTCTTAATTAACGAAAAAATCGATTTCTTGGAAGGAAAATGATAACAATAATTTTTGCAGTGACATATGATGGTTAAGATTAATTTAATACACATTACATTTCTTTATATAATCATAAAAAAGATTGTGAGAATATAATTATTCTTCTTAAAATGAGTGTGAAATTATTTTTTTTAAGTATATTAATGATAATTATATTTAAACTTAAGATTTTTAATAAATTATATAAAATTTTTATTATTAAATCAATCTTAATGAATGTAAATAATATAACACGATACATTTATAATTAAAATTTAACTCTTGCTTAATAAATTATGTAAAAGTTAAACGTTTAATTCCTTGTCCAATTTGTTGGATTCAATAATTGAGAGGCCGACTTAAAATAATAATAGCTGGTCTCACAGCAATTTAGTGGGGTCCACCTGCTACAATTTTTTATATCACCCTTGTAATACTCGGGGATGGAAAAAGATAATTTGAATTTATTGTTTGCGTGAATTTTTTTGGGAAATATTTTTTATCCTATAATAGTATTAAGACTTCCAGTACTACCTCCTATTATTATATTATGACAAGTCAAAAATTATTTTTTTGATTTTATCATCTACATTATTATTATGTCAAAATATCTAATTTGTCACAATATAATATGAGATTGTACTAAAATTTCAATATTATAATTGAATAAAAAATCTTTCCAATTTTATGAATTAAAATTGCTATTTTCTCATAATTTTTTATATGAGAATACACAACTTTTTTAAAACGATGCCAATTCAAAAATTCAAAATTTTATGTATTTATATGAAAAAATAAATGGGAATTGGAGAACAAAAGAATAAAAACAACAACATGCCCTTTGCCGATGATCCCACCGTATAATTCCAACTTGGGGTTGCACTAAACTTCATAGAAAGTCAAGCTTCAACCACTCGGGATCTATGTTAGAAATAATCTAACGGACAAGACTGTTATGTATCACTTTTTTATTACTGTAAAGTTATGCCATTGAATGGATAATTTAGATTTCATCTTAAAATATCATAAATAAAAACTATTATCTTATTAGATTTCAAGAAGAAACTTAGATCAGTGATGTAACTTTACACTAATGAAAAAATGGTGCATATAAGTCCTTAATCTAATTAGTCAATGATAAAGATAAATGATTAAGTGCTTATTCAAGATAAGATGTTTTACCTGTCATTTAAAATAAAGATTTGTGTGAAGATGTGTATTAGAAATATTAAAAGAAAAAATTACCAATAGATTACGTATTTGTTCTTAAATTTGTAAATTTTTATTTTATTTTTTTACAAATTTTAAGATAAATGAATAAGATATTAACTATGAAAATACTAAATCTTTCGTAGTTTCAACTTTCGAATTCCCACAGAGCTAGCCTTGCTAAAATTCGATAAGCTCTATAGGGCCCCTTTTATTATGGGATGAAGAGCGATCGACAAATTAGTTTCCCATAATAATGTAATAACAATTATGTTTGCACAAATTAGACGAGAAAGAGTCATTTTTTTTCTTAAATTTGTTTTAACCTTTTCATCGTTAATCCTCTATATACTATAATAGGAATTTAATTATAATGCACTAGCAATGTAAAAAAATTTACACTATCATTCATTAATGTATTATGACATTATTAAAAACTATAAAATTTTAATTATCTTTACATTTTATTGATATGGCAGATTTTTTGGTTCATAATAATATAAAATGTTTACATTTGTAATGGATCAAATTTAAATTACTATTAAAAAATATAAAATTTCTTAATTATCCTTATATTTTTAATTCTTAATTATCTTCACATTTTAAAATTTATGTTTAATTACTAAAATTCTATTAATTGATAAACTGAATTATTCAATTTCATTAATTGATAAGTGAATTTATAACAATATCAATCACCTCAATATAATATTTATCTTCCAATAGAAATTCTCATTGAAAAACCTCATGCAACAAGAATCCATTTTGCAAGACAAAAAGAGTATAAATTTCACAAATGTGAAAAGGGCAAAATCCGTGTTTATTTGGGATCCTTAATTCGTATCAGACCTTTGGCTATTGATCCTTTTTATTTTTCTTAAAGAGAATGGATTCTATCTTCACAAAGTTGCCTGAATGTCCTCCAATGAATAAGCCACCTAGTTTTAATGGGAGTCATTATACCTACTGGAAACAAAAGATTAAAGACTTCATTGAAGCAACTGACATTGACATGTGGGAAATTGTAGATGAAGGTTATAATCCACTACAAACATTAATAAATAGCTTGAAAATGAGAGAAAGAAAGGAGAACTATCTTTCAAGGAAGGTAATTCAACATTGTTAGAAAATGAACAAACTAAATTTGGAAATGAAGAAGAGGAAATTAAAGAAGAGGCTCTTCTTTACCTCATAGCTAGAATTAATGATGAAAATAAGGTATTTAGAAATCAATCCCTCTTTTAGTCTAAAGATGAGCTTGATTCAATTGATCACTATTCTAGTAACTATGAATCTAACTCTCTTGATGATGATCAAACTGATGTTTTATATGAAGAGTTATATGATGTTTTGAACAGGCTCAAAAAGATTTAAAACAAGCTAGAATAGAAAAAGAAGCTTTGCCTAAAATAATTCAATAGATTGAAAAAGAGAAAAATGACCTGTATGACTTGGTTAAAAAAGTTTTGAGTGAAAATAAAGCATGTGATCAATGTGAAATTTATAAATCTAAGATAAACACATTGACCAAGGCTTTACATGGTTTCATAAATAGTAAAATGAAACTGAATGATATGCTAGAATATCAAACTAGTTTTCAAAATAAATTTGGTTTAGGATTTAGACAATAAACTAAGAAAAGATCAAGGAAAAATTCTAAAACTATCAAGCCTAATAAGAAATTCAACCATATTACATATTTTTAATGTATTCAAAAGGGTTATCATATTAAGCATTGTCCTTATAGAAATGGTACATATGAGCTAAAACTAAATGAAAAATTGGTTTGGATACCAAAAACACTTACCTTTATCAAAAATTCTGTTATGACTACTAACACTTTTGGAACCAAGATTTTTTGGGTACAACAAATACAAGTGTAATTCTTGATTTGCAGGTATGTAGGAGACACAAAAGCAATCTATGGTTCCTAGATAGTGGATGTTCATGCCATATGACAGAAAATAAGGACAAATTTATCTTTCTCACACACACATCAAGAGGTAAAGTTACTTTTAGTGATGATGGCAAAGGTAAAGGGAAAGGAATTGGTGAAGTTAGCAAACTGCCTAATTGTTTTATTGATGATGTTTTGTTTGTAGATAGCCTTAAGAATAAGCATAACCTACTTAGTATCAATCAATTTTGTGACAAAGGAAACCAAGTAATCTTTAACTCTAATAAATGCCTAGTCATAAGCAATAATGATAAATAGGTTAAGCTGATAGGTGATAGGATCAACAATATCTACATGATTGATCTAGATTCAAAATTAAACTTAGATTTCATGTTTGATTAGCATAAATGATGACTCATGAATTTGGCATAAAAGACTTGGGCATATCAGCATGGATATTATTGGAAAATTTTCTAAAAAGGACTTAGTGTTGGGATTGCCTAAATTGAATTACATCAAAAACAGAATTTGTAATGTATGCTAGAAAGGAAAGCAAGTGAAGTCCTCATTTAAATCTAAAAACATTGTTTCTATTACAAAACCTCTTAATTTACTTCACATGGACTTGATTGGTCCATCTAGAATCAAAAGCTATTGAGAAAATCTCTATATTCTTGTAGTTGTAGATGACTATTCAAGGTTTACATCAACCTTATTTTTATCTCACAAAAGTGACACATATGAAGCTTTTAAAAGGTTGGCAAATGTGATTCAAAACTAAAAAGTGTATTTTATTTTAAATATCAGAAGTGATCATGGATGAAAGTTTAAAAATAAGGATTTCATTGGTTTCTATAAGGCAAATGGTATAAATCATAGTTTCTTAGTACCTAGAACCCCTTAGCAAAATGGTGTTGTTAAGAGGAAAAACATATGCTCAAAAGAAATGGCTGGAACCATATTAATAGAAATCCCCTTCCAAAATCCTTTTGGATTGATGCGGTAAACACTACATGCTATGTGTTGAATAGAGTTTTTATCAAACCAATTTTAAACAAAACCCCTTATGAACTTTATTATGGATGGAAGCCTAGCATATCACACCTTCATATTTTTGGTTGTAAATGCTTTATTCACAACAATGGCAAAGATAACTTAGATAAATTTGATGCATAAATTTTTATTAGATATTCTTCATCTGATAAGGTTTTTTGGGTGTATAATAAAACAACCTTGAAAATAGAAGAATCTGTACATGTTGTTTTTTATGAATCTTCCTTAAGTGTTGACAGATCTATAGAGGAAGAGAATGAGTAGGAAAAGCCACTATTCTTTAACTCACATAAAACAACCAGGAGATCAATCAAAGAAAACAAGTGCAGAATAACAAGATGATGACACTGCTAGACTAGACATATCAGAACCCCACACTCAAAAACAATGGAAGTTCATGCAAAACCATCCAAGGGATTAAATTATTGAAGAAACATCACAATAAGTAACATGTAACAATTTAAAAAATTTTTGTAATCACTCAACATTTGTGTCTTAGTTTGATCCTAAAAGTATTAATAAAGCCTTAATAGATGAAAATTGGGTTATGGCCTTGCATGAAGAGTTGAATTAGTTGAAAAGAAATCAAGTTTGGACTCTAGTGTCAAAACCTAATAATCATACTATTATAGGAACAAGATGGGTTTTTATGAACAAAGTAGATGAAAATGGAGTGATCATAAGAAATAAAACCCGTTTAGTTGCAAAAGGTTATAATAAAAAAAAAGGAATAGATTATGATGAATCCTTTGCACCAGTTGCAAGATTAGAAGCCACAAGAATGTTGTTGGCATTTTCTTGTTCAAAAAATTTTAAATTTTATCAAATGGATTTGAAAAGTGCTTTTTCAAATGGTTACATATTGGAAGAAGTTTATGTTTAACAACCTCCAAGTTTTGAGGATCAACTTTATCTAAATTATGTTTGTAAACTTCAACAAGCCTTATATGGTCTAAAACAGACTCCTAGAGCTTGGTATGACAAGTTAAGCAAGTTTTTGATTCAAAAGCCTTTAGAAGAGGTCAAGTTGACTCAACACTTTTCATAAAAGATAAAGGAAAAGATATTCTATTTGTTCAAGTGTATGTTGATGACATTATCTTTAGTTCTACTAATGTTTCCTTGTAAGGAGAATTTTCAAAGTTAATGCAGACTAAGTTCAAAATGTCTATGATGGGATAACATACTTTCTGGGACTACAAATTAAGCAATGTACAAATGGAACATTCCTAAGTAGTGGAGATGTTAAGAAGATTCAAGTTTGATAGCTGTAAGCCTATTGGAACTCTTATGAGTCCATTTCTTAGGCTAGATTCAGATGTGGAGGTTAAATCTATTGACCCTACCTTATTTAGAGGTCTGATAGGAAGCCTACTTTATTTGACTACAAGCAGACCTGATATCATGCTTAGTGTTTGTTTCTATGCTAGATATCAAACATAGTCAAAAGAATAACATTTTTCAATTGTGAAAAAGATTTTTTGATATCTCTTAGGGATGAAACATCTAGGCTTATGGTATCCAAAATCAAATTCTTGTAGTCTTATAAGTTATTCAGATGTAGACTATACAGGTAGTAGGATTGATAAAAAGAGCACTGGTAGAGCATGCCAATTTATTAGACATTCTCTAGTCTCTTAGTCCAGCGAAAAGCAAAATAGTGTAGCATTATTAACTGTGAAGTAGAATACATAACAACTGGGAGTTGTTGTGCTCAAATTCTCTGGATGAAACAACAACTATCTGACTATAGATTGAAATTTGACAAAATCCCTATATTATGTGACAACACTAGTGCTATTGACCTTACTAAAAATCCTATTATGCATTCTAAAGCAAAGCACATTCAGATAAAACATCATTTTATAAGGGATCATGTTTAAAGAGGTGACATCTCTATTGAGTTTATACAAATTGAATTTCAATTCCTTATATTTTTACAAAACCTTTGGATGAAAAATAATTTGTATTCATTTGAAAAGAATTAGGGATGTTAGAACACTTGGAAAATGATCTAAAATGACCCACCTACTATATTTTTTTGTGTTGTTAAGTTTTCTATCTGATTATGTTTACTTGATTTGTATCTTGCAAATTCTAACTTAGGCATCACAGTTTTCGATGTTCGTTTTGTAGGTACATATTATGAAAATTGAGGTAAAAATTGTGTTAAGCAGATTAATGTTAATTAATATACCATATGTCAAGAATTTTGGAACATAGTTGCATAAAAACTGACTTCAGGATTGTCAAAATTGAATCCTGAATCAATTCACCTTTTTATCAAACTTTTTATGAGTTTATGATTTGATTCTATAATCAATTCACAACTCAAAATTTTACACTATAAATTGATTTAAGAACCGATTCAAGAAAATTATCAAACCTTCGGGAAGCTCCAAAATTTTTGAAAATTTATTTTCAACTCCCCAAATCGATTCAAGACCTGAAACATACAAAAATAAAATGATTCAATTAAAAACAATCACTATTTCTGGGGGAGACTATCGAAATCTTTTTAAGATTATTGAACTTTATGAGATTAATATCATAATTCAACTAATCCCTTTATCCTATTGTATGATAAGGCACTATTCCTTTTTGATGTGCCAAAAGGGGGAGAAGGATAAGATTTTGGATAATGAGAAGTAAAGACTTCAGATAAAAAGATGGAGGAGCATAAAATTTTAATTATATGCTTATTTTGATGATTATCTAAAAAAAAGGAGATTGTTAGCCTAGTTATCATTTCTTTATTAGTTTTGATATTAAAAAATAATTTTATTTGATATCACGATCTAACCATATACTTTGAGTGTTTGTTTAGTTTGCAAACTTAAAGTTGATTAAGTGATAGTGAAGATATCAAAAGATCCAACCTAGCTTGAGGGTTTATCAATTCTTATAGGATCTTTTGTAAGTGTAATTTAATAAGTTTTTAATCCAATTATTATTATTTTTTAAAATAACTAATCTGAAGCTGAAATAAATTAAACGAAATGAGTTTAACACATATGTTTTCTAACTATATCTTCAATGCATTTTCGCAAGTTAAATTTTTATAAAAAATTATTTTTCACTTTGTGAATTAATTCCCAAATCGATTCATGAAAGAAATCTTATAGAATGTACTTGAATAAATTCATGAAGATAAGATTTAAAAAATATTCTTACCAAAACGTTTGAAAACATATTGAATAGATTAAGCAATCGATTCACAAAACTTTTTAGGGTAATCAATTCATACATTGATTCGATCATGAACTTCTTCATCATTTTCACAAGCAAATCAATTCACAAATTGATTAGTTAGTTATTTGTTAGTCATTAGTTAGTGATAACTGTCAAATAGTTTGTTATGAGTTAGCTATAAATATCATGAACTGATTAATGAATCAATTCAAGGCCTAAAAATCAATTTTTTAAATGTCATTTATAGCAACTAAAATACCCTCTCACTCTGATTTCAACATATTATTACACATCAAATTTCTATCATTTTAAGTGTGAAAATCAAAGAGAATTTTTGAGCTTCATTTGATCTAACTTAGCCTCTCAAAATCACATTACTTGGATCAAATTCTTTGACGATTATATAGTTAGTAAATTGAGATATTCATCTTAATTTCTGGTATTATTTTCTATTACTTAATTCTTTTTGTTTCTAGGTTTTAGAGGTTAATCAAGAACTACAGATACAAGGAAGAGGTTGATCTTCCCTTGTATCTTCTGTTTGTTGTAAGGTTGATTGCAATTAAGCTAAAGGTGTATTGTTATTGTATCTTAGGTAGATAAGAGCCTGGTGAAAATCTTGTAAACTGGTTATTCAGGAAGCCTAATTAAATTCTTATGGTTTATAATAAAAGAGGTCATCTGATTGAAGATTGATCCAATGAACGTACACTTTAATTGCAGTTCCAATTAAAGTGGAACCACTTTAAAAATTCTATGTTCTTGATTTACCTTTCTACTCTCTTTACTACATTCTACAATCTAGATTTTTTGCATTACATTGCATTCTAATAATCTAAATTCTAATTACTAAAATTATGTTAATTGATAAACTAAATTGTTCAATTTGATTAATTGATAAGTGAATTTATAACAATATTACTCACCTCAATATAATCTTTATCTTTCAATAGAAATTCTTATTGAAAAACCTTGTGCAACAAGAATCCATACTGCAAGACAAAAAGAGTATAAATTTCACAAACATGAAAAGGGCAAGATTCATGTTTCTTAGGGACCCTCAATAGGGACTTTTCTCCTAACTCCTAAGGGTTCTAATGCACCAAAACATATCAATGTAAAGATAAAAATTCAAGGATCACAACTATGTGCTTATCTATTCGTATTAGACAAGTTATCTTGGTCAAAATTATATAAATACCCTTAAAACCAGGAAAAGTAGAAAAAATAATCTATGTAAGCATTTTTGCTCAAATTTGTGCCACGTGATCTTCTCTTCATGCTTGACTTTTGTGCAAGTTTCATTCGAATCTAAGCATATTTGCCTATCAAATTTGGTCACAAGTCCTGCACTGTGACATTTTCTCCTACTTGAAAACATCAATTCCCTCATTGATGACTCAATCTGATACAACATTGATAAAATCTTTAGTCTGGTTCCCCCAAGCTCTACCCTTAACTTTTTCCTTTTTGGTCTCTTTACACTTTGCCAATGTTTTGTGATGTGATCTCCCTTAGAGATGCCCATGGATCTGTTCCCAATTCAGCAAATTCAGCACCAAAATTGAAAAGGAAAAAGAATGATATTCATGTGCCACACTCTAGAGAGATAGAAGGAGAATGATAGGTGATAAATTGGTGCCACAAAAAGCAAACTCCTTAATAAGTTTTAAGTTCTATCAAGAACCCTAGGAGAAGAACTTTTTTAGGATGAAACACTTTTTAATTTCTAAATTGATCAAATTTGAATGGTGAGGAAAACATATCTTCCCTCATAGCAAATAGGCTCATATATAGGTTGGATTAAACTCCTATACAATCCCAACAAACAAACATACAAACTAGCTAAACAAATGAACAAGTTTAGACCAAAATAAGGCCAACACAATCAGCCACAAAAATCCTACAAAGTGGCACCAAACATAGATCACAAACCAGCCAAATATTGGTTCAAATTCAACCACCATATTACAAAAATAAAAGGCATCAAATAAGCCTAAATTACTACCAAAAAGGTCTCAAAGGTGACTTATAAAAATAACACAAAACAATAGTCCAAAATAAGTTTAAAAATGAACCAAAGACAAGCTATGTTGATGCCCACAAAAGGCCAAACATATGGCAGCCACAATGACATTTAATTGGTCTCCTCATGTGGATGGCAAAGCTTCCAAGCAAATAACCCTTGAATCTTTAAGCCAAGCTCCTCATGTGATCTCCAAAATGCACGACAAAGCCTTTGGATTGCTTCTCCCATCCTCTTAGCCTTAGTTCTTGTCACAAATCCATTTGGTACATGTAAAGCTCCTTGATGATCCTTAGGTTGGTTTTCCATCTTCTCATCACCACCTCCCTCCTTAAAAGGAATCTATCTTAAATCAAATCCTACATCAAAAGGTGAAAGGTCAACAACATCAAATGTAGCACTAATGTTAGAATCACTTGGAAGATCTAACTTGTATGCATTATCATTTATTCTTACCACCACTCGAAAAGGTCCATCTCCTTTTGGATAAAACTTTATCTTCCTTTAAGCTAGAAATCTTTCCTTCCCTATGTGTAACCACACCTAATCACCCCACTTCAAACACCATTTTCTTTTAGCCCTTATTAACTTGTTAAGTGTATTACTCCATTTTCTTTTCTATATTCTTTCTCACTTACTCATGGAGTTGCTCCACTTGTTTGGATTTCCTCTTTCCATCAAGACTAGCTTTCTCCTTAATTAGTAAAGGCAACAAATCTAAAGGAGTTAGTGGGTTAAAACCATACACAATTTCAAAAGGAGAATATTGAGTCACTAACTGTATACTCTTATTGTATGCAAACTCTACATGAGGCAAACATTTTTTCCAATTCTTTAAATTCTTTTGGATGATAGATCTCAACAACAAAGATTGATTTCTATTAACTACTTTCATTTGTCCATTGGTTTGGGGATGACAAGAAGTAGAAAACAACAATTTTGTCAACAATTTACTCCAAATGACCTTCCAAAAGGAGCTTAAAAACTTCACATCTCCATCTAAAACAATGGTCCTAGGCATTCCATGAAATCTCTTAACCTCTTTAAAGAACAAATCCACCTCATGTGTAGTATCATCAGTTTTGTTACATGGAATGAAGTAAGCCATTTTTCAGAATCTATCAATCACAACAAAAATAAAGTCCTTCCCCTTGTTGGATTATGACAAACTAAATACAAAATCCATAGAAATGTCTATCCAAGATTCACTAGGAATAAGGAGGGGGTATAAAGACTATAAGGCATGATTCTAGACTTAGCTTTTTTACAAGTTATACAATTTTCACAAAGCTTTTCTACATCATGCTTTACGCTTGGCTAATAAAAATGCTCTTTCAAGATAGTCAAAGTTTTAGTAATGCCAAAATGTCCCTTTAATTCTCCTATGTGCTTCTTTAACAAGCAAATCCCTTAAATATCCCTTTGGCACATACAATTGGTTTCCTTTAGAGAGATAGCCATCAACCTGAAAATACTTTCCAAAAGTAACTTTCTCATAAGCATTGAGCACACTAGCAAAGTCATGATCATCAACATATAAATCCTTAATGTACTCAAAACCTAACCATTTAATATGCATAGTAGAGATGAGGGTATACCTACGAGAAAAGGCAACAACTACCACATTCTTTTTACCTTGTTTGTATTGGATGGTGTAGGGAAATGTTTCAATAAACTCCATCAATTTTGCATGCCTCTAGTTTAGCTTCCCTTGGCCCTTCAAGTGCTTGAAGGACTCACGTTTGGTATGAATGACATTCTTTTAGCCAAAGATAGTTCTGCCAAGTCTCCAAAGCCCAAACTAATGCATAGAGCTCCTTGTCATATGTAGGATAGTTGAGGGCTGTACCATTAAGCTTTTCACTAAAGAATGATATGGGATGTTTTTCCTGTACCAAAATAGCTCCAATACCAAGTCCTTGAAGCATCACATTCAATCTTAAAAGCTTTGGAAAAATTGGGTAAAGTAAGGAAAGGGGCTAAAGTTAATTTTTCTTTCAACAAGTTAATAGCTCTCTCTTGCTCACTTCCCCACTTAAATCCCACATTTTTCTTTATCAATTTGGTTAATGGGGCAGCAATGTACTAAAATCTCTCATAAACTACCTATAGAAGCTACCCAACTCATGACAACTTCTCACATTATTCATGGTTTTTGGAGTTGGTCACTTTTTAATGGCTTTCACTTTTTCCTCATCCATTTCAGCGTTATTGTCACTCACCATATAACCCACGAAATTAATTTTCTTCAAGCAAAAAGAACATTATCAAAGTTGGCATAAAAATTTTCATCTTTCAAACATTGCAAAACATATCTCAAATGCTCAATATGCTTAGGTTCACTTTTGCTATAAATGAGAATATCATCAAAATAGACAATCTAAGATTTTCCTATGAAAGCATGTAAGACATGATTCATCAATCTCATAAATATGATAGGGGCATTAGTTAAATGAAAAGGCATAACAAACTACTCATACAAATCATGCTTAGTTTTAAATATGCTTGTATTGGAAGCTCTAAATTTAAGAAAAATAAAAATTGTATATTGTGAAAATTTGATTTCAGATTAGGATTCTGTGGGATTCCTTGATAAACTTGCGTTGCTAAAAGTCCATGCATGCACCAATCTCCGTATTCTTCCCTGTTCCATCAAGATGGCATCTTTGCAATCACTTGGACTTTCATATTGATTTAGATTGCAGAGTGTCCCAAAAATATTTGGGCTTATTGAAAATAATTTAGCAACCCGATATTTGAATTGCCACTTGTATTGTCCTCAACCTGGATATTTGTGTCTATATAAATCATGTAATGCTCTAAGTTTACATTGTGGCATTTTAATGTTGCCGAAACTTGAGAATTTGAATGATGGGTTTTGTCGGTCCCAATTAATATGAGTTAGATTAATAGAAAAGGCGGAATAAGCTTGGATCTTGCCCTTATCTCATTGGAGATGAGTATACACAAGTATCTTAATGTATAACACTTCTAATTTTCATGAAATAGATGTAAAAGAGAATAGTTATACAGCAGGATAAAAAGAATATCAAATTTTGCAGAATAATAAAGAAATTGCAGTAAAA
>JANHAO010017046.1:0-14128 GCA_026873985.1 Saraca asoca
AGACAGAATAGTAGATATTGTTAAGAATATCTGGAAAACAAGGAGAACATATGAGTAAATCGAAAATTAAAGCATAAAATTTTCATAATAAGAAGTCAAGATTTAAACCAAATAATGACAGAATTTCATATTTCAATCTTTAGGGTTTGTGTGCTACTTTACCTTGTTGAATTTCTAGCTTGCTCTGATAGGGAGAGAATACGAAGAAACCCAGTCTTCATTTGTGCTACAAAGATGATAGCTTGTTAGTAGAAATGTGAAATGCACCCGAAGACCCGGAGAAGCTGGTGAAGGAAGCTGAAGACCTAGAGAGAGAGGGAAGAGCTTCGGCACACCGGAGGAGAGGAAGAGGTCGAACGTCGAAGGAGGATGCTATGCTGGTGGCTCACACCAGCCAACACACCGGAGAACAGCCGGACACGCCAGAGAAGCGATCGAAGTCCGAGAGAGAGAGGGGGGAGATCAGGTGAGGAGAGAGAGAGGGAGGAGATCATGCGAGGAGAGAGAGAGGCAATCTGAAAAAAATCTGGGGGGCAATTTGTATAAAAAGAAAAATGGGAAAATTTTCAATTTTGCCCCAACACTATGAATTTTTACACTTTTAGCCCATAAAAAATAAAACCTTTTATTTCAGTCCCTGTCGAACATTTTCATTTTAGTCCTCCTTTCTTTTTCTCAACTTATTGAAAATTGTGACCGAAAAATTCAGTCGCTAAAGAGTCCCGATGTAATATAGTAATCGAAATATTCGGTCGCAAAAAATTTCATTAGTTAATACAAAAAGCAAAAAATCTCATTAGTTAATACAAAAATTTTGGGAATTAGCAACTATATAGCGACCAAATAGCGACCGAGTTCTTTGCGACTGAAAAATTCGATCGCTATTTTGGTCTCTAAGTAGCTCATTTTTTTTTTAATTTTGATCATTCAGTCGCAAAGTAGTATCAGTTCGGTCTCTGTTAGCGACTGAAAAAATTCGATCCCTATTTTCGGTCACTAAAATACTTTTTTTGTAGTGTTTCCGTACTACATTTGGGACTTGTTGACTATTGTTTTAATTATTTTTATTAAGAAAGAATTAGGTTTGGACCTAATTACAATCAAATTTTATGAGGCCCAAATAGATTAGAAGTAGATCCAAAGGGTTAAATTAATTTTTAAACATAATATAAGAAGGTATTCATATTTTAATCATTTTTAAAATAAATAAGGATCAAATAGTATAAATGATAATTTCACTAACAATAGAATTAAACCTTGCTTGTGTTAACAAGTAAATAATAAAGGGAATTAATATATAATATATGGAAGTTGTCATGAGATAGGTGTGAAAGTATATGTGTATGTGGTCTAATATAGTTAAATGGGATTTGGGCTCTATTGTAAGATAGAAGGCATTAAAAAGAGACAAGAAAAATGGGCTAGTGATAGTGTTTTCTTTTAAGGCCCATAAACATAAAAGAAAATCTTGTATTAAATAAATAGGTGTTGTTTGGACTTAAATACCTATTTTGCATATTGGCAACTAGGTGGTTGTTTTATGCTTATAAATAGTTAATACGTAAGAAATGAACCATAGGTACTAATTTATAAATTGGGCTTAGAAGTAAGAATTTTTTTAAAACCCAATTAGAAACTTAAAAATGCTACTGTAATATTAGTAAGAAGAAAAAAGAAAAAGAAAATGGCTATTAATATATGTATGAAGCCCACTTAACTTATATGTAAACTAAGCTCAATGGATTAAACTTGTATTAACTTATTTTGCTTAATGAAAATATACGTATATCATATTTACCTTGGATGATATAAATTATTTAGATAAAACAATTTTTTGATGTGTTATTTCCAAAGGCTAATACATAAATTATGTATTAATTTGAAAAATAATCTAGAACTAATATTACTTCAATGATGAGATAAAGTTTATGTTAGATAATTTAGTAAATTATAATAAATTATTTAAAAAAAATTCCCTCATGATTCGGTCATGATGGGGTCTTTTTGAAAGTAATTATTTACTTTTATATTTGAATTGGTTAGAAGTATGATTAAAGGAAATAAATTAAATGGAGGAATTTTTACTTTAAAATTGAATTAAGAAGTATGATGTGACAATGAAGTAAATTTCTTACTATTAAGTTTTAAAATCTAGTAACTCATATAGTTAAATAATCATATAACTTAATAGTAAAAGGAAACTCATATGTTAGGGTTGTGAAGGCATCCTTTAGGTTTTCTTTACACCAGTTATGATCGGGAAAAATCAAATCATGACACTCGCAATGCTTGATTTTCTATTACTTCCTAAAATTCAGGTACTTGATTGGCATGATTCATCTTTGTGATGACTCGCAAACCCATGAACTTTCATGAATTTCTTAAAAACATTTAAAATATTTTAAGAAAAATAAATTTTATCCTTTTTATAAAAATAATGCAAAAAAGTGATTGCACACATTTATAAAATAGATGCATGGTTTATTTAAAACAAAATCTTTTTCAATTTAAAATCTCATAAAATCTAACATCATAATTGACACGTGTGACATCTAGACACTAAAATAATCGTTCAACCACATACTTGAACATAAGAAATGAAGAAATCATAAGTCGTCATTAGCTGAGACATCTTATGAACCTAATACTTGAAAAATATTAAATGGGATAAGTAAAACTACTTAATGAGTAGAAAATTTCCACCCCCAATTTCAAATAGAAAACAATTTTGGTTATACATATTTATATAATATTATACATATACATTCTTCAACATATTGCACATGCATCCATAATCATATCATAAACAAAAGTTGAATAAGTGAAATTCACATTAAAATATCTGTATTTTAGAAAGCTTCCTTCCTAACTACACAAATCATACAGCTAGAAAATACTTATATTCTTATCTTGATTTTAGTTATGGCCTTAACCTATTTCATTCATTCTTGTACTGTATCATGCATCGTATCTACATTTTTTATTATTCATGCATATTACATATATATCATATAACGCATAAATCATGAACATTGAGGTAGGAGGATTTTGGAGTCACTTGTTATAGTAACCTTAAGTAAACCCATTAGCCAATAGGAAGCATGCACCACATAGTGGAGTTATGCAATTCACTTGACTACTTTACAAGTATTCAATCATGTATATAAATTCATACACTATTATGTTAAGAAGGAATATAAGGTCTAAAACATAACACACATATCATAGGGGGCGTGGCATAGGTCCCAACCATTAAAAAAGGGGTATGGGTTAGGTCTCATGCAGTTTATGATGAAACGGGCTTTTCTGACACATTGTGTCCATAATCATAGGTTCCTCCTTAAATGCAACCTAGGCATTCCTAACTTAATAGGTCAATTCACAACAACAAATGCAAGTAATGGTTTTCTGCTTATCTTAGTCTTGTATGTATATTTTCTAAAAATTACTAAAATATCTTTTACTAGAATTACTGAGTCTATCTATATCTAAAATTAATCATTGAGTCTTATATTCTAATTATTTAAATCTTCTAAGTCTACTAACAAACTAAGTTCCAACCTTGAAAACCCCACCAATACAAGCATACAATCTAACAACTAATACAAAAACAAAAACAACATATGGACAAATACATCACAAGGAGAAATTCGTAATTCATAAATTTCATAAACATACTTATATTTCAAAATTCACTAACTACATCCTTAGTTCTTCCTAAAGATTATTTACACTACAACATAACATAAACCATTTAGACTATTTTCAAAAATAAAAATTTTCATACTAGAAAATGAAGACAATCAAAAACTAAAGACTCCCATTTATCTTAAGAGATAAGTGTTCTCCCCAACACTCCGTTAGCAGGCCTCCCCCTATAGCCCAAACCTTGTCCAAGGTCACAAAGAACTTCACAAAGAAGAAAAGAAGAGAAAGTTACAACTAAACAATCAAAACAAAGGTAATTAAGCCTTTAGGTTAAAAATATTATCTTTAGTTTTCTCCTTAAGTAGAGTACAAATCTTAACCCTTTCTAAAGATTTCTCTTTTCAAAGAAACACTCTCCAAGCATTGTATGGTTAAGAAATGAGATTGTGAATGAAGTTTAAGGGCTATTTCACCTTATAGATGTGTTTGGGGCCGGCCAGTCGACTAGCAATAAGTGATCAATCGGTCATCTGAAGCATGGCTAGTTAACTTACCCATATGAGTTAGTTAACTAATTTTGCACTTAGTGGCAGATCTAGGCCCCTACTAAATGCAAGAGTTTGAAAATGTTATAACTTCTTCGTTTGAAGTTTGTTTTCAATAAACCACTTATTATTGGAAAGGTAGTTGAGTCTACTTTCCAACAAAATAATTTCACGCTCAAAACACAAATATTTTTAGAGTTACACATGAAAATTCTTTCAAAGGTCAAGATGGAAAGGTTTAAAAGGTCAAGTCAATTGACTTAGTCTTTAAGTAATCAACCAAAGCTCCTCTAAACAACTTTTAAGTTAAGGTGTTATAGATTTCTACTTACTTGTTGTTCACTTTTGACTCTTTAGCTTTTCTAATTTAATAAAAAAATAATACTTTAGCCATGAATTAATAAACAATGCATACAAATTATATTATATAAGGAACATAATTTAAACATCAAAAGGGAATAGTAGCCATATATTCATTATATATTATATTATACGAGGAACAACTACTATTAAGATATTTTAGTTTATACTAGGGCCTTACTTTTTATTTTAACCATCTAATGGCTGCAAGGTAGACTTACTGCTCCCTCTTTGATGCTTGAAGAGGTAAATAAGCATGCAAAGTTTGTCTGATCAAGAACATTACAAATTCCAATGATAGCACAAATATTTGGCTTTTAAGATTTCTAATGGAATTTCTTGTTAGTCTTTGATTATTGAAAGTTGTTTCTTATACCACTTTTGCCTTGATAATCTAATTTAAGAACTTGGGCTCGTTTTAAATCATTAAATTTGCTAAATATGATAATATAATCAAAGCATACTATTAAAAAAGGAATTAAACATAAAAAATAGAATAGTAGTCCCACATATATGATAAGTTATGAAACATTCGATGTTAAAATTGGGACCAACCACATGTGGTGGAGGCATGCATGCCATGGCTGATATGCCAAGCTACTTTGGTGATTGAGTTGTTATGTGTCGATGGTTGAGCTTCTATCATTGAAGACTTGAAGTCTCTTAACAACATCATGGCCTGCAAACTAAATACTGAAGATATAGAAGTTAAAATTCTAGGATCTTTTGTTTTGTAAATTATCATTACTAGGGGTGACAAAATGGATGGATATGCATGAATCCATCCATTTTTTGGTCATCCAAATCTATCTACAATATTTAGTGGGTCAAATAGGTGGATAAGATGCTAATCCATTTAATAAAAGAGTCATAAAAGACCCATCCATGAATATCTATTATCCATCTAACTTAATTTTTTATTTAAAACTCAAAATTAAATGAAAATATTGTATTGAATTAAATCAAAAATAGTGAAATCAGAAATCCCTAAATCCTAATGTAGTCACACACACGATAGACCTAATAATTATGACTCATATATATTTACTCATCCATATCCGTCCATATTAGTTTTTGGATCAAGGTGGATTAGGTCATTATTGACCCTGTTAAATAAGGCTAACCCATTGATAATCATTTACCAATTTATATTTATATTTAACATTTTAATAAAATAAAAAAGAAACTATGTTTAGCATCTTTTGTTAGATAAAAAAGATAGTATGTTTAGCATTTTGATCTTTATAAAGATATTTGTGATTGAAAAATTTTCAAGAGTCAATTTAATATTAGTTTATGTAAAATATTTAACTTAATTTTTTTCCCTATTCAAATATTAATGATAAGTTATTTGTTTTAGTAAATTTTCTAGTTTTTTAAAGAAATGCTAATGTTAGATAAGGTGTTTTTTTTTTATTCTAGATATTTCAATTTTTAAAGAAATGCCAAAATTTCATATTACATTTATTTGATTTTCATTTTTATGCATGTTATATGTGTAATGTGTAGAAAAACTTTAATGTAAAAAGAGAAAGTATGACAATAAAAAATATTTTATTCTTAATTTATTAGTCCCTTCAATTTTATAGTGCAAATAAAATATTTTTAAAATATAATTTAAAATTTTAATAATAAAAAATTATTCTTTAATGGTGGCAGTAAATATAATTATAATGATAAGAAAAATAATGACAATAAAATTGATAAAATAACATAATATAAAAATAATTATTATTAAATGGATAGATTGATGAATTAGATCTGACCATTTATCTTTGAATCATAGGTCAATTTATGACCTTTATAAAATTTTAATTAGGTCATAAATGGATAAATGAGATATTGTTGATTCATCCATTAGTCACCCACTCTAAATCTATCAAATCATCAATGTTTCATCCCTTATAACAACTTAGTAATCATAAAAAAGAAGCATTTGAAGCTATTTAAAAGTCTTTTTTTTTTAGTTTTAAAATCTACACTGATTTTCTTTGAAAGATAAAACAAGAGTAAATCTCATTTTTCATCCCTATGAAATTCAATTTTCTCACTTCCATACTTGTGACATAGTTTTCATCAATTTTATTCTTATGAAATATTAATTTGCTCCATTTCACCTCTAGAAGGATGAAAATAAATTAATCTTCATACGAATACTAATCAGAGTTCAATTATAATCCATATAAAATTTTAATTAGGTTATAAATGGATAAATGGGTCAATTGTTAATCCATCCATCAATGACCTGATCTAGATCGATCTAAACCAACAATTTGTTATCCCTTATAACAACTTAGTAATCACAAGAGAGAAGCATTCTGAGCTATTTTAAAGTTTTTTTAATTTTAAAATCTACACAATTTTTCTTTGAAAGATAAAAAAAAAGAGAGTAAATCTCCTTTTTCATTCCTTTAAAATTCAAATTTTCTCACTTTCATACTTGTAAAATAGTTATAATCAATTTTATCTTTATAAAATATTAATTTGTCTCATTTCGTTCCCAGAAGGACAAAATTGGATAAATTAATCTCCATATGAATACTAATCGAAGGATAAAATTAGACAAATTAATATTTCATAAGGACATGTCATGCCTTAACTTAGAGCACAATCCACGCAGGAAGTTATCTACTGAAGACTTCCTACAAGCCTTATACACTCTCAATGCACACTTTTTTATGAATTATAAAGAAGACACTAATTAAACATTTTCTCAAAAATGCTTCTAATTTTTCTTTATTAGAAAAGATTTTAACAAAAATCTGAAAGTTTCCTCTGTGTTTCGGGTGTTTGCCAGGGTCACAAGTCCTTGATAAAAACATGTATTTACAACAGTCAACACATATACAACTTACAACATCTCTATACACACAAATGAAGACTCCACACATGCAACAACTGCTAACACATATTTCCAGACCATGCCTTCTATCCCCAATTTGGTTGATTCAATATGAAGGTTGGGTTAAAATTATCAAATTCAATGTCCTGAAAACCAAACATTTTAAAATAGGAAATAGGTGAGTCTTATTGAAGCTCAGTGAATGAATAATTCTCTAAAAACTACATACAATAAAAATACATATTTTAATAAAATTTGTATATTTACTTAACTATCAAAACTATTTTTCAAATTTAATTTTACCTTTACAATATAAAAACTCGCCATTTATAGGTTAAATAAGTCTAAGGATAGTTTTGTAACATTTAAGAAGATCTAAGGAAAATAACAACATTTCAACTCAAAATAACATTGCAAATATAATTAGAACCCACTTAAAGATTTTACTTTAACGTAATGAAACTTTTATGTCAAGCGATACATAATCCATATATTGCACTTTCAAATAGTCACAGCAAATAAGAGGAAATGACAAAAGGTTTTAACAATACTTATGTAGCATGAGAAATTAAATACTTTGAAGTTAAGATCAGAAATTCTAAATAAGTCCTAGTAAACAAAAATAGTTAGATATTTAAAAACTTACATGTAACATGAAATATTTGATATAGATTCCATGCAATATAGGATCCAAAGTGGAGTTCCTATAAACAACCTTACCTGGCAGTATTCAATTGTTGTTATTCACTATATCCTTTCAGTGGTTATTCTCTCTTTATTCCTCCATTAGTTTCATTTCTTAGTTCAATTTTATTTACAAATGCATTTGGAGATTTTCTAAGGAATTACTTAAGGATCCAAGAAAAGAATACAATATAAAGTCAAGAAGGAGATATCCTTTCTTTAAACGAAATTTATTTGCAATTCAATCAATATTAATACAACAATTCATCATTTGTTATTTCAATCACATTTTCATAAGGTTTGAAGTAATTCAAATCAAAACCTATGAAATAAATTAGCTTCCAAAGAATCTAATAGTGCTAGTCTCACTAGATTAAGCTTTCAAATATAAAACATAAAATTTCAAATATAAAACATTCATAGGAATTCATCTAATTTCAAAATTTTCATATAATATAAGTTCAAATTCAACTATCTCAAAATCATTCTTTTGCAATACATAAATTTAGTTAGAAGGTGAAATATCCATTCACAGAATTTAAGCTTATAAAGCTTAGTTTCAAAGCATTCTGATAGAAACAATCTTCAAAATCATCAAATTCCTCTTTCCATTTCTGTTGACGTTGGATTTCAGTTCGTAAGGAGAGTCCCAAAATTCGGCCAATTGGAGGAGTTCGGGGATCCAATGCTGCTTCCGAAGTGTAGAAGGAGATGGACCAAGAGGAAGAAGGAAAGGGGGACGTAGTGTTTTTAACATGGTTCGGCTAAATTCGGGCGACATAGAATCTTACGTCCATGATAGAGATTTTATTAATATATTGAGAAATGATTTTAGCAGAGGTTCTGCTTATAGAGTTCGGCCTCCTCCCCCTCTTCTAACAATGCAATCCTATTTATAGAGGTAGGAGGAGTTACATGCATTAATTATAAGTTATAGTTGTGTTACATCAAAATATAAATGAAAAAGACAATAAAAAGCTACAATTCGGCTATTGCAGGATATAGGCTGTGGGGTGGGTCCCCTTGGTTAGTTATGGACTTGTGTCTATCTGCATCCATCGCTTGGCGCTGCTTTACCATGCGAGCTACTCGACCTCCCGAGCAGGGATTCCTGGCTCGAGGTCATCATGGGAACCGCTGTAGCGAGCTCAGTGCTACTGTAGTGAGATAGCGGGCTTAAGTAGGATAGTCAGCTACTTGTCTAGCTGATCTTATGATCATCTCGCTATATCACTATCTTGCAGCAAGCGAGGTGAGACTTGCTTTATGAGATAATACCGGGATGACTTCGCTGTGCTGCTTTCTAATGGAGGGCGAAGCAAAGCTTGCTGGGCACCTTTGGCAAGGCGAGTGGCTTAACTCTTTCTGTGCTCAAGGCTTGTTATTTTGAGGCCACTTTTTGCCTATAACATAAGCCCCCCAACTCTCGATTTGCTTTGTGGACCGGGAGTTATAATTTTTTTGAGGCTTGATTCATATCTTTAGTCAGTGTCCTCCCTTGATCAAAGTGTCATATCAGATGTCTTTTCATTCTACTTTAGGCCATGCTTTCTTCTATTTGCCATTTTTTGCTATTGGCATGGCATTGCCGCTCGTTTTGGGCCATTGGATGAAGATAAGACCAAATACCTTCTAGATTCTTCAAAGGGCTGAGCGAGTCTTTTTATAGCTTGGGGCATTTTCTCTTTTGTCTCAAAGAAGTTCAATGGAAGAGACTGATGAGCCCCTCGTATTTTGGTGTCTTGGCTTTCGACGAAGCCCGTCGAGACATGGATGGCCCGTTGTAAAGTGTCAGGAGGCATAGATAGCCTGTTACACATGGCTCCATCGCAGGATCCGTTTGGCGGGCTCTTGGGGGATCTTGTGCTGACCTCGAGCCATCTCCTCTGGGTGTTGCTTGTGGTGCTGCTACTTAGCCAGCCAACTTCTATGACTTTTTGAATTGCTTTGGGTCTAGCTCAGGAGGACATGTCTGAGGGAAATAAGCGTGAGCAGCAGGAGGCTGTTGTCCTTCCTGCAGATGAGAGCTCACTGACTGGTAGCTGGCCTTTGTTGCTTCTTACAGGAATGGTAGTGCCAGGCTTTCCAGTCTTTTTCCTTTGTTTCTTCATTTCTTCTTTTGATGTAATTTTGCCTCGCTGGACGAAGTCTTTTTCCTGCATGAGTTTTTCTTCTTTTGAACGTTGTAATGGATGCTTTGTTCATCGCTGTATGTAAATTTCTAATGATTAATGAAATTTTCTTTTGGCCAATCAGTTGTGCTTTATCTTTCTGGTTGCTTGATCTGTTATGAGTGAGAAAAAGGTCGCATACGAGCTATGCCTGAGAGATCTCGCATGAGTCTTGAGAGTTCATCTACATGAGAGCTACGGTGAGTTTATTTTGACATCTCTACTATGTGGTGAGCTAGTCATCTATCGTTTAGTTTGGGAATGTTATCGGGGTAGGCTCACAGGCCGTTTCACCCTTGGTTGCGAGGTAGGCTCTGGGCCGTCTCACCCTTGGACACGAGGTAGGCTCCATGGCCGTCTCACCCTCGGATGTGAGGTAGGCTCTAGGTTGTCTCATCCTTGGCTGTGAGGTAGGCTCTAGAGTTGTCTTACCCCTGAGAGATTTTTTTTTGCTATCGTGAGGTAGGCTCTGGGCCTACTCACCCTTGGATAAGTTTCACGTTTTTTGAGATGACGGCTTGTCACATAGCGAGATCGTAGTTCATGAGGTGTGGCTTGCTTCGAATGTATCGACGGGTTAAGCCTTGTGCCGTCTCACCCCTGGATGAATCCTTGTAATGACAAAGTGAAAACTCTTTGTCTAGACAATGCTTAGCCAATTGGCAACTTACATTAATTCAGCATACAATAGTTGATACAACTGATCATCATTGATGATAGATGAGTGTTACAGGATTAAAATATGGTTCTGACGGAGGGCTAAGGCTCTTGGGTGACAACTCACTGAGCTTGTTGAGCGCACTGTCCAGGTGATCTTACCACATAATCCTGTAGTCGACCTCTCTTGATGAGGTCCTCAATAGCGTCTTTCAAAGCCCAACACTCTGAGGTGGTATGTCCAGCCTCATCGTGATAAGCACAAAATCTACTTTGGTCTCTAGACTTGATGGGTGCCCTCATTAGTTTGGGCTTTTCGAAGTCCTCGTTATGCCTTTTTGTGATAAAAATTTAGTCTTGTGTATCTGATAAGATGCTATAGCTCTCGAAGCGGCCTTCAGGTCGTTAAGGTTTCGCCTTTCTCGTGAGATGAGGAGTAGGGTTATCATGACCCTCGTAGAGGCTTCGGTACAATTTTTCATCTTTGCGAAGTCCCATTGAGATAGCTGTTAGAATGCTTTCCTCTGAGGGATTCTCCATGGAGTTGGCCTCATGCCTAAATCGGGCTACATAGTCCTTGAGTGGCTCGTCTTTGTACTAGAAAATCATTGCGAAATGGCAAGGAGGCACAAGTTGTTTCTTCAGCACTTGGTATTGATTGATGAATTTCCTTTGGCATTCTTCCCAACTGTCGATGTTGTGAGTCGAGAGATGCCTGAACCATGATCAAGGTGTTCCCCTTAATGTGGTGGGAAAGATGTGGCACTTCACCAAGGGTCAGTTGTCTGGAGGTCCATTTGGGTATTGAACATGTCCAGGTGGTCGCTTGGGTCACTGTTCCCATCGTATAGTAGGATCGCAGGCACTTTGAGTTTCTATGGAAGAGGTCGCATCTCGATCTCCATAAAAAATGAAGAGCTTTCCTTGCGGCGTGGCTAATGACTCTGAGGTTGTGGATGCTCTTCTAGTCATTTGAGCCTGCGGAGGATTTCCTCTATTGTACGGTTCTATGTCCCGGACTGAGGGGTAGAGCTTCCTGCTCATTGCGAGCCCCCCAGTTGCTGACTATCACGATTTTCATGAATTTTCTTTTGAGCCTCCTTACGAAGCTGCTGGAGCTATACCATGATTTCTTCTTGTCTTTGCGTGCTCTGAACTTGGGCCTGCACTAGTGCTTTGACGATTTCGGCTAACTCTTTCACCGTGCTTTCAAGCGTCGGATGGGGCTAACCGGGCATTCATGCCTCTTGAATTTCAGAAGCAGTAGTAGATTGTTTGTGAGCCCCCACAATAGGGGTGTTCATCGATTGGAGGGCTGGAGTGGTTGAGCTCCGAGTAGTTATTCCTTTGGCCATTGTTATGCTGCAATGGAGACTTCAGAGGGCAGATGGTCCCCATAGATGGCACCAAAATGTTAATGTCGAATTTCAATTTGTACAGAGAATCCCAAAATCCGACCAATGGGAGGAGTTCAGGGATCCAATGCTGCTTCCGAAGTGTAGAAGGAGATGGACTGAGAGAAAGAAAGAAAGGGGGACGCTGTGTTTTTAACATGGTTCGGCTAAATCCGGGCTGCACCAGATCCTTTGTCCACGGTAGAGATTTTATTAATGTATTGAGAAATAATTTTAGCAGAGTTTTTGCTTACAGAGTTCGGCCTCCTCTCCCTCTTCTAACAATGCAATCCTATTTATAGAGGAAGGAGGAGTTACATGTATTAATTACAAGCTACAGTTGTATTACATAAAGATATAAATGAGAAAGATAGTAAAAGGCTACAATTCGGCTATTGCAGGATATACGCTGTGGGGTGGGTCCCCTTGGTCAGTTGTGGGCTTACGTCTATTTGCATCCGTCGCTTGGCGCTGCTTTACCATGCGAGGTGCTCGGCGTCATGAGTGGGGATCCCTAGCTCAGGGTCATCATGGGAACCGCTGTAGCGAGCTCAATGTTGCTGCAGCGAGATAGTGAGCTGGAGTAGGATAGTCAGCTGCTTGTCAAGCTGGTCTTATGATCATCTCGCTGTCTCGCAGTGAACGAGGTGAGACTTGCTTTACGAGATGATATTGGGACGACTTTACTGTACCACTTTCTGATGGAGAGTGAAGTGAAGCTTGCTAGGCGCCTTTGGCGAGGTGAGTGGCTTGGCTCTTGTCGTACTCAGGGCTCGTTCTTTCAAGGCCGCTTTTTATCTATAACTCCAAAATTGAAGTTGCAAATCCTTATATTCTAAAAACTAACATGCCTAGTTAAGAGAAACTTATAGTTTAACATTCTAAAGTAATTAAAACTAATTAGAAACAAATTGAAAGCTTGAGCTCTAGTTCAAAGCACTATTTTTTTCTTTAATTTTTATTATCCTTTTTATCTTAACTTGAAATGATTAAAATCTATCTAAACTAATCATAATTCTTATATAACATGGGTTTGTGTTTCACTATTAAAATTTCAACCAAGCCTTTGCTACATGCTTAACAATTATCCTACAAGTAAATGGCCCTTATATGAACCAATAACTAGATTAATTTAACCGTAAAGCTGGCTCGATAAAACCAAACCAGCCATCGTAATTCTACACTCACAGATTTCCTTCATAAAGTTCCTGATTCACCCTTAAATAGCAACAAGCCAAAACTTCAATGAGTGCTATCCAAAACAATTCAATTTGTCCCAACTTGACTTAGCTATGAGCTGGATTTGAGGTAAAAATAATTTATGAATCTTGAGCATCATAAGTGTAAGATTCTCTCCTAAAATTTGATTTATATTGCACTTAATGAAAATTGCCCAATTTAACACTATTTTTCTTAAATCTAATATTGTCAATTTATCATTTCTTTCTCTAACTCATAATAATTTAGATCTAATATAGTCTAATCAATCCTTACTAAAATTCATTAAAATGTTGCCCTAACTTAACTTCATTTTCATCTTTTTCCTTTTTTGTTTTACCAAAACTCCAATGAACCAATTTTATTTCCAATTCCAACAATTATAATCTAATTAATACTTACTAAAGCCTACTAAATTTCTATTCAAAACATTTTTTTTCTTTTTCATTACAATCTAAACCCTAAGCCTCAAATTTTGTATTTGAGCTTCATCCATATTGCTGAGCTTAAAATCACGAGACTCTTGTCAAATTGACATGGAAAAAATATTTCTTATTCATACTAATCTTTACAAGAGTGGGAGAGAATATATAGTAAAACTATCTAGTT
>JANHAO010017047.1:0-14129 GCA_026873985.1 Saraca asoca
TTATACTCTTCATTCATTGCTTCAATCCACTTTTGAGAGTTGGAGTCTTGCATAGCTTGATGGAAGTTGATGGGATCATTTTCCATTATACTATTGTCTTCCTCATGTTCTTGAAGAAAGACAATGAAATAATCTAGAATTGCATTTCTCCTTTCTCTAGTGGATCGCCGCAATGGCACCACTTGTTGAGGTTGTTGAGTTTGTTCCTCAGGAACAAATACTTTAGTCTGAATGGGGGGTTGATCAACATTATCTTGTTAAGGTTCAGGATTTGCTTCTTGAACAACAATAGGTATAGAAACTTGTAGATTGCCAAAAGTGCTAGTATAAATCAGTTCAGGGATTAAAACTAACTCATCCTTAAAGGTAATGTCTCTAACCTTATTTTCCCCCCAAGCTCAATATCCTCAAAAAAGTTCATAGTTTTCATTTCAAAAATTGTCTTAAGTGTGGAATCATAAAATTTATAGCCCCTAGAACGTTCAGAATAGCTAATAACGTAACTGCTAACTATTTTGGAGCTAGCTTCTTTTCTTGAGGCCTATAAGGCTGTGCCTCAACCGAGTATCCCCAAATATGAAAAGTGCTTTAGACTAAGTTTTCGACCTGTCCAAAGCTCATAAGGTATTTTTGCAGTAGCTTTAGTTAGTACTCTATTTAGAATGTAGGCTGCTGTCTTTAGTGCTTCTCCCTAGAGTGACTTTGGTAAGGTAAAATGACAAATCATACTCTTTACCATATCCTAAAGAGTCCGATTTCGTCACTTCGCAACACCATTCATGTTAGGTGAACCTGGCATGGTGGATTATGGGACGATTCCCGATTGCTCTAGGAATGTAGCAAATGGTCCTGAACATTGTTCACCAAACCATCATATCTGCCGTAGTATTCACCACCACGATCAGATCTGACGCTTTTAATTCTTTTGTTGAGTTGATTCTCAACTTCAGCTTTAAATATTTTGAACATGTCCAAGGATTGTGATTTTTCATGAATTAAATATAAGTACCTATATCTGGAATAGTCGTCTATAAATGATATAAAATATTGTTGACTATTCCATGAAGGTGTAGGAAATGGTCCACAAACATCCGTATGTATCAGTTTTAAGACTTCTGAACTTCTGTGGGCACCTTTATTCTTTACTTTGGTTTGCTTCCCTTTGATACAATCGATACAAACATTAAAGTCTATAAAGTCAATATCAGTTAAAATGCCATCAAACACAATCCGTTCATTTCTGGGTTTAGAAATGTGACCTAAGCGTTTATGCCATAATGACCCTGAATTTTCCTGATTGATTTTACGCTTAATACTGCGTGATACATGCATGCAAGGATTCATGATAAGATGCAATTGTGTCAAATAAATATAAATTATCATAAGATATTAGAGAACTAGTTCCAACAATATTTGAATTCATAGATAACGTAAACTGATTTTTTCTAAATGAATAATAATAACCTGATTTGTCCAATACAGAAACAGAAATCAAATTCTATCAAAAAGATGGTACAATAAATGTATCTAATAAATCCAAATAATATCCAGTCTCTAATAATAATCTGAAGTGACCAATTGCTTCTACTTCTACCGATTGGCCATCACCCACATAAATGCATCCTTCAGCATCAGTTAGCTTTTGGTAGCTCAGGTAACCCTGCATAGAAATACTTATGTGAGTAGTAGCACTAGAATTTAACCATCAAGTGTTTCTAGGTGCTGAGGCTAAATTGATTTTAGAACAAACCAAAGTAAGTAAGGTACCTTTCTTAGCACGCCAGGCTTGATATTTGGTACAGTCCTTCTTTTGATGTCCAGTCTTCTTACAAAAGAAACACTCATCCTTATTTTGGATAGGTTTCTTCTAAGTTGGACCTTTAGCAGCCTCAAGATTTTTCCTCTTTTTGCCTTTAACCTTAGAGGTGCTAGCCACATTAGCACTTTCAGTGTTATCATGTTTTAATTTGTCCTCTTCTTGCACAAGATAGGATATAAGCTCATTAAGAGTCCATTTCTCCTTTTGACAGTTATAACTGACCTTAAACTGGCTATATTGTGTAGGAAGAGAGATTAATACCAAATGCACCAATAAGTCTTCTGATAGCTCAAGCTTAAGTTCCTTAAGCTTAGCAGCTATATGAGACATTTCCATGATATATTCTCGAATATTTCCTTTGCCTTTATACCCCATGGAAATCAAGCATTGCAAAAGCATGCTTGTTTCCACCTTATCGCTCTTTGCAAAGCATTTCTCAATTTCTACAAGGAAATATCTTGCATTGGTGATATCTTCAGATATTACACCTCTAAAGGCCTCTGGAATGCCACACTTAATGATCATTAGACTCATGCAATTTGAGCGTTCCCACTTCTCAAAGTACCTCCGTTCATCAGAGGAACTTGCAGCTGTAAGAGAAGTAGGTGGCTGAGTCGTTAATGCAAGATCTAGATCCATGCAGTTAAAAATTATCAATATGTTTTCTTTACAATCCTTGAAGTTTGTTCCATTTAAAATGGGAATGAAATTCAAATTAACAGATATTGAAGTGACAGAAGCTATAAGAAAAGAACAAATAATAATTAGCACACTCACAATAAATATTGAAGTAGAAGCAATAAATTCAAATAATTAAAAAAAAACCATCTCAAGATACAGGTAACAACATTAATATTAAGTTTTTGGATGGTAACATTAATTGTAAATGGTTGTCTTGTTGTAGTAATCAAACATTGACAAGAATTTATGCCAAATAACAAAACTATCTTTGGATGGTATTTATTATTTGCATAAAAGAAAAAAAAATTATAATTGTCACATGCTTATCATCACAGGTGCAAGTATAATCCGACCAAATATTAACCTTCCTTTAGATCGGTTAAAATGCCCGCATGAAATTACACATGCACAAACATCCATCATCCCTAATGAACAATCTACACAAGAGAGGTCACTTTGATAGTATTTTGTGATAATTAATTCATTTGAAATGAAAGACAAATCTTTAAGATATCATTAAAAAATGATAACTTAAATAGAATTATTTGAATTTAATTGTTGAATCTGTACTTTATCCCGGAAGGAGAAAGAGCCGAAGAAGAAAACTCTATAAACGACAGAAACAGCAAAGTCAATAACCAGTATATTGAACTACTAGTTTCCATAACTATATTCCAGTTTAGTAACTCTTATTCCTTTATGCAACCAGAAGCCACTGCTAGAAGCCACTATATTAACAATTATCCAAGCCATTCCCACCAACAACTTAATTTTGTATCTCCTTATCCGAACAAAAAATGCCCTCAGAATCAGATTCCAGAAAGCAAATCCACTCTTAGCAAAACAGGAACTTTACTTTCAGCTTTAACTCAAATGACCATTAATCCAGATTTTTTTAATATATATTTTCTCTTTCTTGCAGTCTGTGTCTTAGAGTGCTAATTCAGCAAAATCGGTCTCTATATACTCATCCTAAGACCCATAAGAATAAAACCAGAATTGGCCACCAATAGAAAATTACCCATCATCATTACGCCAAGCCAATCTAGAATTTAGGAACTTTCATAAAAAAAAAATAAAAATCAATAGATACGCAACAATGAAAAGTTCCAATAGAAACCCATCTGTAAACTTTTCCACTTCATGGAAAATGGATTAAACAATGGGATGGTCGTCGCGTCATCACGTCAACGAAGTCTTTTCCTGCTTTCCTTACATTGCTTTTAAATTAGTTTTAAGACTCTGTTTGCATAGCAGTGAGGAAGAGAGAAGCATAGAATGATGGATTTAAAGGGTTTAAAACAAAAAATGTAACCAAAATTACATTAGAAGTTCAAAAAATCCAAGTTGTCTGAATACACAAACCCTAAGTTTAATTCTATTGATATGAAATTATCCTAAAGAACTGACTATAGGTGACTCTGATAGTAATTGAAGGATTTAATTTTTTAAATCAATTGTTAAATCCTTTCCTTTCCTTTAAATTTTTCATATCAATTCAATAAAATAAAATAACTAGTTATGAAGTGTATCTGAATCCATAGATGAAGAGAATCTTTAAATTAAACAAGTTGATTTTTCAGTTATTTAAGTTAAAATTTTCCAGAGTTCTTTTTTCCTTTGGAGTCAACTCTCTGTTGATGGTCATAGTTTGTTAATATAGAGATCATAACCTTTATTTTACAATAATTTGTAATATTTTTAATTTGACCTCTCATCAAATTAAAAATATTACTCTGATATTTACACAAATTTTCATGACAATTATGTCTTTAAGCCTTGAAATCTTAATTCCTTACTAGATCACTTTATTTAGACATAATTAAATAATAGCATCACATTTTAATAATTACATTTATGCCCCTCATGATGAATTTTATTCCAACAACCATAACATCAAGCCAATAGTTGTAGTCTTCCCAGTCCCTGGAGGCCCCCATATTAATTTGATTGCGTTCTGGTGGCAGCATTGATTAGCTCTAATGCAGCTTAGAATTCCATCATTCTGAGAATCATTCAAATCCGAGGAGTATATTTTGGCACTGACTTCCGAATATGCAGCACTAGAGTTTTCCATGCCAGGGCATTTTGAACAACAAGCAGAATCATTGACCAAGACTGCAAGTAAGGAAAATGCTTACGCTGCTTTTACGCGCTGTGCATGAGTCGGCAATGCATACAATACAAGTACGTGATAACGTAATACAGAAAGTAGACAAGAAAAAATGAAAACGTTGACACAACAGACAGACGGAGAGACACAGGAAAGAGCAAGTGAACGGAGAACGTACATAAAAAGGACCTTTGGTTTCCTGAGAACATACATATAAACGACCTTTTGTTTCTTGCTTACGTAAGCCTTGTCCAGTTCTCAAGTGGTTCAACATTTACATTTTTGGATTTTTTTTCAAATTTCAAAATAAATGAATTAAGTAGAAAATTTAAATAGTAACAAAAAATAATTCAAAAGTAAAAACATTCAACCTATTAAGAACTTGAACACTCATAATTTTTTCACTTTTTTTAAGAATCCCACACTTACCTATAAATAATATTTAATAATTAGATGAGGTCACTTCCATAAACTTGGTTTGAAAATCAGTTGATTATATTAATTGTTAATTGATTAAATTAGTCATTAATTAATAATTGTATACATTAGTTGATTTTAATACTTGAAAGTATTAACTGTATGTATAAAGATATTACATAAAATAATTTTTATTATTAACTATTTATATATAAAATGATATATAAGAATATGAGTACATTTTATTATTTATTTGAGTATTTTTTATTTTAATAATATTTTAAATTTTAATATATTATTTATCATATTTTTCTTCAAAAAATAAACCATTGCAATTTATTATTTATTAGAATTTTCTTTAAGAAATGATTAATTATAATTTATTATATTTACTAGATTTTTTTAAGTAATAAATAATTATATTTTATTATTTATTAAAATTTTATTTAAAAATAAATAATTGTAATTTATTATAATTTTTATGAAGAAATAGAAAATTTTAGATTAAAATGAGTTTACTATTATTCTAATTGTTATTATTGTCATTGCTCATATTATTTCTTACTCCCTCTAGTTGAATATATTAGACATTTAACAAGAAATTTTTTGTTTCAATTTTTTTACTGTTTTAGAAAACTGATGCATAGTTAATGTATTTGTTTTTAACTCTACCCTCATTTAGTAATTATACAAGACAATTTCTTTATAAATTATCTCAATTACTACAATTGTTATTTTTCTCTTATCACCTCTTTTCCTTACCTACTAACTTTGGTTTTTTGTTTATCTTATTTTTCTGTCTCTTAATTACTCAATAAACTAATTAATTGATCAACTAAATGTAATCAAATAACACTATTGTAGTTGAATAATTAATGAAGTAATGTATAGTTGAAACAACGATAATTTAGTCAAATAATATTACTTTTTTACTTTAATTAAAGATTTCTTAATCCTTTTAAAGAAACTTTAAACGACTATAATAATAAAATAAAGAGAGAATAAGTTAATAGTGGAAGAAAATGGATAATTGAATCTTTTTGCATCTTAAATGTCAATGAGCTAAGTTTAGGGCCTAACTTTTTGAAAGTAGTTTTTTTTTAAAGTCAAAAACTGATTTGAACATTTGTTTATCAAATATTTAAAATAATTCATTGACTTAATTAAATAATTTAAACCCTTTAGATAAAAGCCTATCAAAAAAGTTGTTTAGCTAACACCCTCCTAATTTATTCAATTTTTGCATTTAGTCCATTATAAAGATCGACTTTATTAAACAAAAGAGAGATAATGTATTATTGTATAAATCACAAATGGTATATATATATATATATATATATATATATATATGAGGACTAAAACAAACCTTCTTCTTTTTTTTAAAAAAACTTTTTTCAAATAACACAATAAAAAGAGCATGAAAGTCATTCTCGAATGAAAAACAATTGGAAAATAAATAGAGTTAACATCCACTCCTTCTCTCTCTTAATCGAAGTCATCCATCATCTTAGTCCCTCTTTCTTTCATCTCTTCTTTATTTAGTTTTTTTCCTTTAACCTTCAACATGAGTATCATTTAAATTCATTATATAAAAGTTTTGTATGTGATATATTTGTATTAATAAAATTAGATTTTAAATTATAATCATATTTTTCTTAATATTTTTTGCATTTTTGTCTCCCTTCTCTGTAGTAGAAATTCAAATCAAATCAATGTCATAATTTATTTTATATTTGTGAAAATTTTCTGTAGATAAAAAAAATACAAGGAGAAAGGAGGATATGTTTCGAGATCGAGAGAGATCGAGAGAGAGAGAGTAATGAAGAAGAGAGAGAATTAGTGGAAAGAGTTATGAGGATGAGAGAAAATTAGTGGAGGTTGTGTCAATTATTTAAGAATTAATGTTATTATAAAATTACTTTCATATCCTTTCTATATATTATAGGCCCAGTTTGGTAATAAGCTAATTATATTAGTTATTAGCTTGTTGCATAGTAGTTAGTTAATAGTTGATTGTATTAGCTGATTTGATTAATTGATAGAATTAATTATTTGTATAATGATATTTGATAAAATCAATTGTTTACTATTAGTTATTTATATTTAAAATGATATATAATGGCATAGGTATATTTTATAATTTATTTGAGTATTCTTTTACTTTAATAATATTTTAGATTTTAAAATATTATTTATCAAATGTTTCTTCTAAACAAATGCCATTGTAATTTATTATTTGTTAGATTTTCCTTTAAAAAATAAATAATTTTAATTTATTATACTTATTACATTTTTTTAAGAAATAAATAATTATAATCTATTATTTATTAGATTTTATTTTAAGAAATAAATAGTTATAATTTATTATAAATTTTTTATTAAGAAATGGATAATTTTAGGTAAAAAAATTATTATTGCTACTAATTTTTATGATTTTAATTGTTCATGTTGTTATTTCTTATAAGTTGATGATGGAAAAAAAAAAGAGAAATAATTAAATAATATATTTAATACATATGAATCAATTAGGAAATGGTTTATCATAAATATAGTATTTCATACATATTTTTTATAAGAATTTTTTCTTTGTATCGAGGGTAAAGGTGTCAAAATTGAATTAATCAGGGATAATAGTGTATTTTTACACCATAAATATCAAACTGCTAATTGAAAGAGTTGGATTTTTTAGCTTTTTGGAATTAGTTTTTTGAAGGCCAAAAAGCTAACGCCAACAATCATTTACCAAACGCTTAAAATAGCTAATTAACTCAATCAAAAAGTTAAAACCCCTTAAATCAGCTAAAAACTAATTAAAAAGTTGTTTACCAACACTCTCATACTTTTTCATTATTTTTAAAAATGGTGTTTTGGTCCAACTAAAAAAGTGGAGGTGTGGAAGTTACCAATCTCTATATACACCAGTGTAAGATTTAGAATACTTATATCAATGAATAACTTTTTTTATAATATGATTTCCTTTAATATCTAACTGTTGAATTTATCTTGCATGTAAAACTTTATAAAATTTGAAGAACAATATATACATACAAACTTTCTTATATTTCATATGAATATTTTACATTAAAATTTAAATTTATTGATAGGATAGTAATTAATTTTAAATTGATATAAAATTTTGTGAAGATGATCTACATGGTATATATTTCAAATCCAACAATGTGTTTTGAGAAAAAACCTATTTTATAAAAAGTTATACTATAAATTATTTTTCTTATATTTAAGTGTAAGAAATGTGTCGTTGGGCCCAGTCTGCTCATAGGGCTTCACATAGACTATTAGTAAGCCCAACCCAAAAAACTCCATTAAAGAAAAGTAGAACTTAGAAACTAGATGGCTCTAACATTTTTTTTATGTCTTCTCTCTCTCTTTGTTCTCTCCCTCCATTTTAGATAAACAAAACAAAGTAAAAAGGCTCTCAAGGGGGTGGATTTGTGTTCCTTCCGCGTGATTGAACACTGTACCAAGAATCATCAATATATTGATTTAAGTAAGTTCCTCGAACTTTAATTTTAACATTGGTATCAGAGCAATAGTTATATTACAATTTCAGTGTTTGTTATTGTATAAGATTGCAATATATATATATATTTTTATTTTTTTTAATTCTGATTGAAATAAAAAAAATAAATAATTTTATGGGGATTCATACCCGAGATGTAGTGCCAGTTCTATTGGTGCAGGCTTTCCTAATTACTACCAAACACATTGACATATAGCAGCATTGTGCATGTAAAAGGTAGACTTTTTTTTGACTTTTTTTGCTTATTTTTTATCACTGTAATATAATAAAAGGAAAAGTACTGCTGCCATATGAAAATTTTGTAGATTTGAATTTTTTTTTTTTTGTGATTATTTGTTACACAACTATAATAGTACACACATGAATTTTTTTTTTTTTGTGATCTGAAAAATCCTGTTATATTACAAAAAAAAAAATTAAACAAGCATTTTGATCACTGTGCAAGTATCTGGAATTTTTTTTTCCTATTTTCAAACATTATGTATTAGTACTGGCGCTTATCCTTTTTTTTTTATGGATCTGGAATTTTTTTTTTAAAATTTTATATTTGTCAGTTTTTTCTTTAACTGGTGGCATGAAATGCTTGTAACTGCATGACAATTTTAACCCAAATGCTTGTAACTATATTGATCCAGTTTTAACCCATTTTTTTGAGGAGATGTCGGCGTTCCAATTGCATAAGAAACCTGAACAATGCAATGCCTAGCAAGCCCTGAAGCCAACACACTTTTTGGCCTATTTTGTAAGTGTACACAAATTAGGCCCAAATACTGTTAAAAAAATAAAAAATTGACAAATTGTGACCTTTTTCCACAATCCCACTATATTGTTGTTTGCCCCACCTGATTTCTTTTTTTTGTCATAAAAAAAATGTCATCTGTGGGGATCAAACCCACGATCACAAGGATGCGAGCCTTGTGCTCTACCGACTGAGCTAGATGAATATTATTGATAAATAAAGGGAAAGCAGTGAAATAAATTAGAAAATTATTTGAAAGTTTTCTACTATTATTTAAAGTGGTAGTGACATATTATTATTATTATATATATATATATATTTTAAATTGAGTTACTTCCTTTCTTTTGAAAAAGGAAATGATTAGAATTATAAGGACCTTGAAAGTGCAAAGGACTAGTCAAATGACACAATTGCTTAGAAGGAGAATTCATTTCCTTAGTCTCTATAAAAAATCATTTGGCATAGACATATATAGTCACATCGAGCTCACGTTAGGCAATGCAAACTCACGCAGATCGAACTGCAGGCTATATGAGCTAAAGTTTATCTCTTAGCGAGTTGGGGCTCCTACATTGCTTTATGCTTTAAGCTTTGTAGTTGGTGACCTAACACCCTTGAGTGGTCTTAGCTCTTAGATGGTTTAGGCTCGTTTAATTGGGCTTACTTGTTGTTAGGCTTTTGACAATCTATTCTGCATAAAACCAGAAAATACCCATAACAAGGGGAGAAAGGCTAACAATGGTCAGAGGAAATGAGGCTAGTGGTAGTCAGAGGAAGAGAAAGTGAGTGAGAGACAAAGGAGAGATGAACATTTGGGAAAATTGGAAGAAGAAATATGAAAAAGAAGGAAAAGGACATAGAAAGGAAAAAATAGAAAAAGAGGGGATAGTGTGTTTGAGGTAGAGAGACTGTGTGGTAGTGCATAATAGCAGGCAATAATAAAGAGTCAATAAAAAATGGAGAAAAAAAAAAGAATAGTTAATGAAGTTTTAAGAAAGAAAACATGAAAAGAAAGCATGTCACCTGGTGTATTAGACAAGCTTTAAGATAGAAGATTGATTAATTTTGAAGCAAAAAAGTAACTAAAATTAATGTTTAAAAATTGTCAAATAACGCCTTGCTCAAAATTAATTTTATGTGGTCAAAATTAATTTTAGAGCTTATTCAAATATGTACTAATTTTTTTTTCAAAAGTGTTTTAAAGAGTATTATAAGATTTGTGTACAGAAGAAATCTCTAAATAAAAATACAACTATTTCAATTATTTTTTATGACAAATATATTTCAATTTCTATAATTTAATTGTTGTAATTGAATTTGTATATAAGATCAACAATTTATTAATTTACATTTTTAAATATATGCTATCAAATATATTGAAAAAGATAAAAAAAATATTTTTTTCTTGAGCGTGAAAATAATAAAATAAAATTGTCACATTTTTTTAATACATTGACAGTTTTTGTTAAATCGATTATAACAAGATTGAAACCTAAAACATTCCTTTTACTGAAGAAAAAGCATTATGTCCAAATATAAATAAAAAACAATAAGAGAAAGAAGTTATTTAAAAAATGGTTAAATTGTATATTTAACTCCTTAACTTTCATTTGAATTTCAATAGTATCCACTAATTTTTTATTTGGATTAATTTTAATATTTCAATATTATTGAAATGAAATTCAATTTAAAATTTAGGGGTATTATATTTAAATATTAATATTAAAAATAAAAGTTAAAAATATTTTAATGAGTTACATAATTTAAATTTTAAATAATTTTAATAATATATCCTCTAATTTTTAAATTATAAATAACTTTAATAAATACTATATATCCTCATTTTTTATGAAAATAATTTATTTCAAAAAAATTTTAATAAAATTATCTATATCCGATTTTTAGTCTAAATTCATTATAGATTTTAATTTGAATTATTTTCATATGTATTAAATAATTATATTTATATAGAAATAAAATACTTATCAATACATAATTAGTAATATCTAATTATGATTTGGTAGATAATTTCTATCTACAAATTCTCAATATTTAAGTTTTCATATTATCATTAAATATCAAATATTAAATTTAATATTTTATAGTTTTCCATTGGAAAACTTTTATCACTTTTGAATACTTATCACAATTTCAATTTAAAATATTTCTAAAATTTTATAAAACATATTTTTAAAATGTATATTTTTTGAGGATAATATATTAAGTATAATAATGCATAAATTCTTATTAATTAAATAAATAAATCTTTTGACATAAAGTAATTAATTTAAATTTTTTAAATAAAATAATTTATAAATAAATTTAGTTGAGTATTAATATATTAAAAAAATATTTTTTAATAAATTTAATATGTAAGATGTTCCACTTGTTCTCTTTCTTATTTTCTTGTCTCTCCCCCAGTGTCATTCTTTCTCTTTGTAAAATCCAATCTTTCAATCCCCTCTCTCTTTCACACACCAAACAACAACATTATCAGACATGCATTCATCATCATCACTCATAATTTTATCCTTCATAGTCCGTCCCACAAGCCGCCGTCTTTTTGTTCTTTTTTTTTTTTATGATGCATACTGTAATTCTCTTTTAGTATCTTCTTCTACAACGTATTTAATGGAATAGTTGGAAGTCCAAAAATAACATCATGAAAATTTGTCATAAATTAATTCTTAAGACAAAATGGCAGACACACAAAATCATTCTCGGAAGTTTTAACTTTTTTTTTTCCTTCTAACGAAATCAAGTAAGAACTGAGAATTGTAAATACTTATTAAGGATATATAAAGAAAGACTGTACCCTCAAAATTATTAGAGACATCATGTTCCTGTTTTGGTAAAGTATATTTTAAAATTTGTTATAGTGGAAAAGTGTATTTTCTACGGCATAGCATAGGGATTCATACTTAATTTTTATTTATTCCATTGCTTGAAATAATACATTGTAGAAGTCATTTTGTGGATGCAATTTAATATTTGAACAGGTTTAAAAATGATAATACCTACCATGAAGGCCCAACCATGCTCCAGATTGATTTGGCTAATGCCTAAGAGCTGAAAATTCTTTAGCTAGAAAACAAAAGGAACTTTGCAAGTTGTGTTTTTTTGTTCCATTTCCACATGGAGCTATATTGAACAAACCAAAAAAAAAACTTATTCCAATTCACCGTCGAACTGTATTATAAGGATATGAAAGACAAGAAACAAAGGAACTAGTGGCAAGGCTCTAACGGTGGGAGTGAGGGAATTATGAAAGTAACAGAGCAACAGACTAAGGAGAGATGATGGAAATAATCCAAAAGGTAGACATGTATGATTATTGGCAAGCAACTGCCCTTCTAATTGATTGGAATTCAATACATATAGATAGAGCTGTCAGATGAAGCCATTCGATCTCATAAACGACTTGGACTGAACTCATCCGCAAAAAACGCACTTGTCAACATACTTATCTGCCTTCTGATGTTAGCGGTCTACGAATCAAATAGACCAACTCACAAACCCTCTTTTTTTTTTTTTTTAATTTTAAATCTTTTTATCCGATCCTTACTTCAAAATAATAATTTTAGGTATAAAAGATTTTGAAATCATATACTTATACCTATCTACCATGCTAAAAACTTGAAAATAATAATAAAAAATTAAAGACATATTAATTAAGATTTATATAATAAATAAAATTCATATATAATCCATAAAATATAAAATTACATAAGTAAAAAGAGCGTGTGGAAGAATTTATAACTATGTATTATAAAATAAGTAAGTAAAAAGAGAAAAAAAAAAAAAAAGGACCAATCTACAGATAATGGGGTTCAGTCTGTGTGGATAACAAACCAAGCAATTGGACTCAAATAAATCCACATTTTAGTCGACTTTAATTAGAGAGGTCCTAGTGTGCAGTTTTGTACAAATTATCAGGCCGGTCCATCAACTTTGGCTCGTTTTGATGACTCAACATAACGATGTGCATTTTTGTAAGTTCAGCATTGTGGGTTTGATTGAAAGATTACAATTAATTTGATAACGAATGAAGGGAGACAACACAATATAATTATGGAGTAAATTATTTATATACTGTTATAATTTATCTGTCTTTAATGAAAAGTAAGGCCATTGTTATCTGAATAATAGAAGATGTTAACGTTTACATAAAGGTGTAGAAATAATTACTGTCATTTTTTTAGACATGTAACAAAATAATATCACGTATTGAATAAAAGATCTACAAATTAATAATAATGAAAAGGCTTGTAAATATCTATATACTAATTTCGATGAGACTAATTAAAAATCAGTAGTAATTAAAATAAAAACTAGTTAATAACTTGCTAATAAATAGAAAAGTGGAGATGGGAAGAAATTTGATCCCAAGGATTCATATTGAATGAATAACTCACATTTTACTAAAATAATCTTAATAACTCCGACAAAAGATATTACTACTCTAACACATCTTTAAAACAGGAACAACAAAAATGACAAATAAGCTATAGGGTCTGTTTGACAAAAATAGCTAATAAGCTAACTGAAAGCTTAAAAGTTAGATAAAAGCTAAAAAGCTATTAAGCCAGCTTATTGAATTAAAAGTGTTTGATAAAATTAACTGTTAAATTAGCTGATAAATGAAAATGATATAAAATGATATATTTATATAATATTTTATATAAATTCTATTTTATAGATAAAAATATATTTTTAGGTAATTATAATTTTAGGTTTTTTTTAGTTAATTTGAACTCTTATAATTTTTTATTTAAAGATAAAATATTTTATTAAAAAATTAAAATAAATAGTGCAAATA
>JANHAO010017048.1:0-14132 GCA_026873985.1 Saraca asoca
TTTTGATCAAGCTTTGATTAACTTTGAATCCTGCAAAAGAAATAAACACTCAAACACATAGTTGGATTGTGGTGTAAACTAAAATTGTTTTTCAATAAATTGTTTATCAATAAAATTGTTTTTCAATTATCAAAATTGAAGAAAGAGTTTAGCTAGGATTTCCTAGACTAACAATCTCCTCCTTTTTTATGTTGACAAGCAATTTAGATGAGATTCAAAGTTTCTCAGAAAAAAATTCATGTTAGATGAGAAAACTCATCTTCTTTTCATAAAAAATTTTATCTTTTAAAATTCTAATCTTTCTCTCAAAACTACTTTTTTTTTTGAAAATTTCAATCTTTCTTCACAAGAGTATTTGTTTTTGAAAATCTCATCTTTGTCCCCCTTTTGGCCTATCAAAAAGAAATTAGTGCTCAATAAAAAGAGAGAAAAAATTAGATCTCCAAAAAATCATAATAATAGGTCATTTTTAATTTTACTTATTCTTTTTCTCAAAAAAAATTAATAGCTTTTGAAACTAAACTTGATACATAATAAACCAAAAAATTATAATCCTAAATAATAAACCAAAATCCCTACATAGGGTTAATTAAAATCTAGAATATGCAAATGACAAAATATATACATAATCATCAAAATATAGTATCAAATAGAATGATCAAAATAATAAAGTATCCAGAAAAATAATCTAGAAAATAACATTTGGAAAATTAACATAAGAATAGATATAATGAAAATGGGAAAGGGGCTAAGGGATACATGACATAATCAACAGCATACTAAGTAGTCGGAGGGTCTTGTTTAGGTTCAGTTTGAAGTTTTGCTTCTTCATTCCATTGATGCATCTACTATGATATTTCATATAATTAAGTCTATAAAGTATTGAGCCTTTCATTAATTGTGCTTTGGAGTGTACAAACTTCTTTCTCTACATTTATTATGCGGTCTTTTAAAGACTCAAAGAATGATTGATGTGTGTCAAGATGATCTAGTAAGTGAGTGTGCAATTTTATCATTTCTTCAATTGATCTATTTTTTAACTCACTAGACAACCTTGCTCCCCATGAGCTTGATGTGCCTTCAGTGGTTTGGGGAACCTATGCCCTTTTCCTTTTCCAAATTCCTCTATCATCTTGTTCTGGTTGAATCTTATGCAGATGTGCAGTAACTATCATGGTTAATGCATTTATTGGATAAAATTGATTTTCTTTAGAAATTGGCACTTTAAATTTTGTGAAAAATAGGGGTAAGAATCATACCAAATGGGAGAAAGTCAATATCTTAGCATTTTGAACACTCACCTAGATATTTCAGTATGAAATATGGCATATTAAAATCAAATTGATTTTTGATGATCCACATCAAAAGCAATTCATCCTCTACTATTTGAGAAAATTTGTTACCCTTAGAAGGAGCACTTTATAGATAGCATAATGTAAGATCCTACCCTTAGGGGATAGGCTAGTAATTAGTAATTTCCCACTTCCATCCTCAGGCGTGGAATAAGGAAATAACAGTCTAATGGTAGATTCCTTACTATAGTTAGGAAAAAATCCTACACTAAGCTTAGGAGTTCATACATCCATATCAAAAATATTTGCTAATAATTTAGTATCAACCACAATGTGTTTATGCATGATATAGCATGATAACTTATTGTTAGCAACTGCTAAGTTTGCATAGAACATTTTGACTAATCTAGGATAGGTTGTGGCCTTATGTTTCGAAAATTTATCTAACTTATATTTAGCTAATAAAGCAGGAAAATGAGTAATTTCTCACTAAAACACTTAAAGGGCTCAATTTTTCTACTTGATAGCTATAGCAAATTGGCATACTCACTTTGAGATTTGAAGTGTGCTTCTTCTCCTACTTGTGTTGTGGATTTGCCTATCTCCTTGTCCTTCTTCTTTGAGATTGCAAGTTTGATGTGTTTTGATATTTTCTTTAGTGAGGGTTTTGTGGCTTTGAAATTGAGATCGAGTAATTTTGAGCTATTTTGTAGGAATTAATTAGTAAGAATTGATAGATTTAGTGTTCTAGTAATTTTATGGAAAAAATTTGAGTAAAAACGATTTGGATTTGAGATTGGGGTGAGAAAATTTGAGAGAGTTTTTGGGTGGTTCAAATAAAGTAACTATTAAATGAGGTTAAAATCGATTCAATATACATAGAAATCAGGCTAGAATCGATTTTGTAATTGATTCATAGGGCGTTTTAACATGTTGTGAATTAATTCAAGTGTAAGTTTGAGAATGTTGAATTGATTCTGGAATTGATTGTATTAAGAAATTATACATGAAGATTGTTAAGAATTGATTCTAGAATCAATTATTTTAAAGGTGAATCCATTGTGGAATCGATTTGGAGAGGTATTTGAAAGGTTTTTAGGAAAAATTTAGAGTTCCCAAAAGGTTTCAAATTTTGTGAATTGGTTCTTGAATCAATTCTTTAAAAATTTTGAATATGAATCAATTCTGGCATCAATTCAGAAACTCTTGAAAAACCTAGAAAAATTCTAATCTTGGTAATCGATTTAGGTAATCCTAAAAATGATTTTTCATGTAGCTTTGTTTTGTAACTATTTAAAAGTGATGTTTTACCAGTGATACTCAATTCAATACTAAAGAAACTTAATTTTCACTTTAAATACCTATAAAAAAACCTAGGGCTATCTTCGATGCTTAAGCTAGTAATTGTAGTGAAGGGTATAATCTCAAATATAAAAATTTCTTTTAAAAAGTTTCAACTCTTCATAGGATCCAATTTCAAAAATATTATCAACATAATAGTTTGTGGCAAGACAACTTCACTACATCTTTTAGCATTTTATCTCCAAATCTGCAAAATAAAAACTTATCTTTGCTTTTGAGGTACCTAGCTAAATTTAGGTCCAAGCTTGTTAGTAAAATCAGCAATAAATCTCTTAGGTAACAAAACTAGCTTTTCTTTTGGTTTCAAAATATATGTGTCATTTCTATATGGACAATGCTTTATATGATGTTCTTTATGATTACAATAAAAACATGTAATATATGCAGAATTCCTTTTGAATTTAGACTTCTCTTATCCTAATCCAAATTTATTTTGAAATGGTTTCTAACTTTCTAGCATATAATTAAGTCTTCTATTGCTATTAGTAAATCCTTGTAGTGATTGTGTCAATAAGGCTATTTCATATTTGTATGACTCACATTGATCATATGCCTTTCATTCAATTTCTTAACTAAAACATTTAAATCATTATTTTCCTTTTTTAGATTGCTTTAGCTTTTTCAGTAGATTTTCTTTTTCACTTTTGACTTGCTTTAGGTCTTTCCTAGTTTTAACAAGCAAATCATACATTTTAACATACAAATCATCAGCATCATCAAAATCATTTTCAAATTCATTATCTAAATCAGTAGTATATGTATCACGAGGAAAGGATTGATATTGAAATGCTGTAACATCTTTATCAAATCTAGCTATAAGACAAAGATGTGCTTCTTCGTCTGTTACCTCATCTTCTATTGAACAGCATCTCCATCTTCCCAAAAAGCTAAATTTCCTTTTCTTGATGCTTGTTTTCTCTTCTTTCTTTGAATCTCAATTTGTTTCTTCAAATAAATTGAATAGTTTAGCTTTATGTATCTAGGCTTTTTACACTCAAAGTAGGTTGGTGTTGTGTTTAATGTACTTCCTTTTTCACCTTTCTTCTATTTTCTTTTTAATGGTGGAATAGTAACTTTCTTTTTCTCTCTATTCCTTTTTTTTTTTCAAAATCCTCTATAACTTCTTACTGATTAATACCATTTCTTCTTTTTCATCTATAATTTTTGTCATTTTTAGATTGATCCTCATTTGACCTAAGTGTATTAGAAGCTTTCAAGGCTAGTGTCTTTTTCTTTTTATCATCACTGTGTTTCTTGTATCTTTTACAATTCATGTTCTTCCAGATTTCATTGTTAGGATGCCCATTTTTAATGATTCCTTGATGGCTATCACTTTGGGTTGCCACTCTTAAATAAGTGATCTCAAAACTTTGTGAACCAGGTTAGCATTTTCAAACTTTCTGCCAATCAATATTAGATGGTTAGTGATTACTATGAATCTTTGAATCAAATCTTTTATTGGCTCACCTCCCTTTATTTTGAACATTTCACATTGAGATACTAGAACATGCACCTTAGATACCATAACCTGTGTAGTGCCTATATGTACAATTTCTAAGGTATCTCAAATCTCTTTAGTAGGAACAAAATTAGAGATTCTTTCATACTCATTTGGTGATAAAGAATTAGAAATTATCCATTTTACTTTAGATGCAAGTAAATGTATTTTTCTCCCATCTTCAGTCAATAATAATTTAAGCTTAAGTTGTTGTAATCCATTTATCAATGTCATGGGGGCTTCATAACCTTCCTCAACTAAATCCCACAAGTATATGTTTGTAGTCTCTATGAAATCCTTAATTTTTTCTTTCAAGTATGTGTAGTGTTCACCACTAAATCCTGGGGGTTTATGCATTAGAGGGAAATCTGGCAAGAAAATAAAGCTAGAATCCATTATTTCCTCTAAACTAAAAGAGTATCAAGAGCCAAAGCTTTGACATGAACTGGTGGTCCCAAAAAGAATAAAACTAGATAATAACTAAGATTATTCCCTTATTCCCATTGAGCAATTTTATACTCTTTATTAATTTAAATGAATTTAACATTAAGTCAATTTTAATGCAATTGTTAACTTTAATTTTCAAGTAATTATACAATATGCAGTATACAGTATGCATAATACGAGTAATATACACAGCAGAAGGATTTCTTGATCAGATTATGTAGTTAACAATTAATTGATTAATGATTGAATTAGTAGAAAACAAATTTTAGCATGTAATGAACCAGAAATAATGCATAACTATATCAGATTGTAGTATCATGGAATTATATAGAATTTAGTGTATAAACAATTCAAGATAGAATTTATGCAATAATTATCTAGAATTTAGAATTTTAGAATCTATAACTTTGCAAGAATATAAATGCAAAAATTAAAGAATTGAGACAGATTTTTTAAATGGTTCAACTTAACTTGAAACCATAATTTAAGTCTACTCTACTGGATCAATACTCAACCGTATGATCGCTTTTATTAATAAGCATAGAAATTAGACAGGGCTTCTGTAATCCAGTTTTACAACAAGTGTTTTATGGGCTCTTGCAATACCTATGATATAAAAATTCTAAATCTATAGCTAACTATGATCAACCTCACAACTATGATGATATGACAAGAATTCAATGCACCTACCACAAATTGCAATCAACCTCACAATTCTAGAAGGATGCAAAGGGAAAATCAACCTTTTCCTTTCTATCCAAATTGCTAACCCTAGAAATCTTAAAGAAAAACCAAGATAAAGTTTAGAAATACAATTATGTGAAATTAAGATGTAGATTTCTGTTAACTAAGTAGAAATTTCTTTTAGATTGGTCAAGATTTGATTAAATCGTTCAATCTAAGTGAGGTGAGAAAATTAAGTATAAGCTCTGTGTTTTTCTCTATTTCTATCTCATTGAGTTATGGAAAGTTATTTTTTGAAAATAGGATTTGGTCTATTTATAGTTAAGCTAGAAAATAAATGATTTTTAGTGCTTGAATCGATTCGTGAATCAATTCATGGCAGTTATAACAAACTTCCAACTAACTAATCGATTGATGAATCGATTCAAGTCAAATGAAAATCCATCAATGAATTGATTGACAGATCGATTCGAAAAAGCTCCAAAATTTCAGTAAGAAAAGTTTTCTTCATGAATCGAGTGGTGAATTGATTAGTGTTCATTTTACAAGTTTTTCGTTATGAATCAATTCACACAGTGAGAAATAGTCTTTTTAAAAGAGTCTAACTTGTGAAGGAATGTGTAAAATGTTCAATTGAAAACATTTAATTTAAAACTCATTTTAAGTAATTTATTTTACCTTGTTGTAAGTTGTTTTTAGAAAATAAAATTGAGCAATTTGAATGAGATTTCAAATATAAAAGATCCTAAGAAATCAAATAAAAACTTAATACTAAAGTAGATCTTTTGATCAAGCTTTGATCAACTTTGAGTCCTACAAAACAAATAAACACTCAAACACATAGTTAGATAATGATGTAAACTAAAATTATTTTTTAGTAAATTATTTATCAATAAAATTGTCTTTTAATCATCAAAACTAAAGAAAGAGTTCCAGTAGGATTTCCTAGGCTAACAGGTTGTTGGATGAAATAGATCAAACCTCTGAGCTTTTGTTGAGAATAGGTGAAAAAGAAGAAAAATGCCATCAGGTTAGGATTAAAGCACAATCGAATCCTTAGCACCTCAAAACAAAGAAGGAAAACTCAAGCATTTTGGGAGAGCTAGGATAGATAGACTTTCAAAGCATGAGGGAGATCTTTATGGAATTTGGAGAAAGGAAGGGAGACATGAAGACAACCATCTATGCCCTAATAAAACATGATGAAGGAAGTAGTGTCATAATTGCACATTAATTCATCGGCCTCGGTAACTTGAAAAGATATTCTTGCAATGGATTCATAAAGAACATGAATCCTCTCCAACTCTTGGATGAATTCTAGCTCTCACCATTCATCAAAAATAGATGCCATCTTCACATTTAGATGGACCCACTTTAGATTGTCTGACAACATGTTAATCAAGTGCCTCGCTTAAATCCATTTTCATCTTGGGAGAGATCGGCCTTGATTATGCAAAGTGGACAAGAAAATTGGAAGACAATGTTCTTAAAGGAATATTGCCTAAAGTTGGAAGATAATGTGGAGTTAGAATTGGATGATAAGTTAATAGGGTCACCTAACCTTTTGGACATGAAAAGAAAAGGTTCAAAAAGTCAAAGACCACCTTCAAGTATGAAAAAAACACAAAATTAAAGAGAATGATAAAGAAAAAAGAAAGCCATTACAATGGCCAATTGAAGAAAGGAGGAAAGGCAAGGCTAATAATGAGAAAACTGAAAAGGAAGAAGATTGAAAAGCCTAGGAAGGCCAAAGGGATAACACAAGTCTTAATGGTCTCTCCGACATGCCTCAATAGAGAAATCAGAGGGGTCACCAAGTAACAATGGTACAAGGGTAGTAAAACAAAGCAAAAATTATCTTGGAAGGATCAGTTCCTATAAAGAAAAAGAAGAAAAGAAATGAAAATGTTGAGAAGGTAAAACAAAAAGCATACTTATGGAGAAGGAGCAAAGTTTGTTGATACTGACAAAAATTGTACTAAACTCCCAAAGCTAGCAGTTAGGGTGAGTCAGGTTATGTCAACAAAGATTTATGAATATCTTTAATGTGTTCTCAACCAAAAGATAGGGGGTATGATAGCTAATTATCAATGAGAATTTAAAATAAACACTTTAAAAGCATGAAAAAGAAAATCAAAATTAATGGAAGATTTAATAGATGAAGGTCAACCCAAGGGACTTTTGTTGCCAATTCAATGATTGATCCTTAATGTCAGGTCTTGCAATGGTGGTTAGCAATATTGTGAAAACTAAATATGTAGAATTTAAGTGGATCTTGCCTTTTTCTTATTAGAGAATTTGTATACGCCTTTGTTTTATCTTAATTCGGTAGTTAAACAACAAATATGATTGTAATTAGTAGAACTAAATGTAAAATAACAGAAAATAACAATTGAGTAATAAAAATAATAATTACTAGGAAAAAAGTTTTTAAAGTGGTTCAACTTGAATTGAAACTGCAATTCAAGTCTGCCCCACTTGATCTTTCTCAATTGAAAGACCTCTTAAATTGAAAATAAAAACTATTAGTATTACCAAGCTCCTGAAATGTCAATTTTTACAACAACACATAAGAAATTAATAGACTTCTTACTGACCTAGAAGAATTGGGATAGACTCTTCTAAACCTAAGGAAAAACACAAGATTAACAGGTTCTTGCTAACCTATACAAGATTTCTAAATCCCTAAAAATCTCAAAACAAAGAAATAGTAATAAAAGAAAAGGAGGTAATACAATATCAGTGTTTGCGATGAAAATCTCAAACTATCTAATAATAAACTGAATTGGTCTTGATCTAAAAATGTTGAAGAATTTTAGAAATTAGATGAGGCAGAAGGAAAATTGTGTTGACACTTTCTCAGAAAGATTTCATGCTTGAATAGATGAAGAATTGTATAGAAAAATCATGAAAGATCGTTTATATAGTGAAAGAAGTTAAGTTGTTACAACTGTTATAACCATCTATAACAAAATAACTAACTTTTAGTTATTACATCAATTGTCACATTGATTACAGTCTATTTGTAACTAACTCATCGGTGTGGTGTCGAAGTGTAGTTTATTGTACACAGTCTTCGCATCGATTACAGCATCGTAGTAGCTATTTTTTCTAACTTTCAGTTTGAAAATGTTCTTTATCAAATCGATGTGTACATCGATGTATGTAGAAAATTTTATAGGCATAAATTGATGTATAAATCAAAGTATGTAGTGAAAAACAGTTTTGTAAACTCTTGTTTTCTTCTAATAACTTTCTACCTCATTGTTTAGTTAAAAACGTTTGGATCAAAGATCAATTGAGTTTATTTACAAGAGATCCTAAAAATAAATCCTTTAAAAACTAGACTTGACTCTCTTGTATCATAATTGTATATCTTTGAAACCTAAAAACAAAATAAAATAGAATAAGCAATAAAAAATGATAATGACATATCAAATAATAATACCAAAAAATTGCTTTTCAACATTAAAAACTAAGAAGTGTGAATGACTTAGACTAATAAGTCTAACACTTAACACTCTTGTTTTATTCCCACTTTGACCAGTTAGCTAAGGTATTAATTAAGCCCAACAAACAATTAATTCTTGTCAATTTCACCCTAAGAAAATCAACTAAGCCCAACATTCAATTAACACTTATTGTTAAGTCAATTGAGACCTAACACTTCAACCAACTTATCAATAGCATTAAACACTAAAATCAGTAAGTCTAGTTAATTAAATTAAACTAGTAGCAACCTAATTAACTACCTTTAATTTAGTAGGAATATTGAATTGCCCCAACAACTCATCAACATCCTATTGCTACTTCACAGCTAAACAACTATAAACAATTAGATTTGTCTATGGAAAATCAACTAGCATAAAACCACTATGAACAATTGATCAATTGGCCATTTTAATCAAGCATTCATAGCAGTTATATGTAGTCTGAATAGAGAATCAAATCAATTAAATTGGAAATAACTGAAGAATCAAAACAAGTCTTACAATCATGCAAGCATATGAGTAGAATTTCCGTTTTATTGAAGTAAAATTTAGTTATAAATCAAGAGTAAATTAAAATACAAAGAATAAGGGAAAGAATAAACCTAACTACATAGATGGAGTCTTGCCCTACTAGAGCTCCTCTCCTCCAAAATTCTGAGACAATATAAAAGTGATCTAAAAGTTCTTAAAGTAAAGGCTTAGCTAGCTATTTATAAGTTTAGTACAGTGCCTCTAAGTTAGGTTGTAGTTTAGGAATGGAATGAGGCCTTTTTTGAATGTGATGATCTTCAGATGAAATGTAGATGTATTAGTCAGAGTTCCAATGACCTTGACATTGATTTAAAATTCAGTCTCTAGCTTATGTTATGGGCTAAAAACCAAGATAGACTTTCTAAGCAGTCCAACCTATAATAGATTTAATCACTTACGTTCACAACCAATTAATTAAATCAAAATAGTGTAGTTGGCTCTCAAGCTCTTCATAAAAGTTTAGAATTGGCTTTTAGCTGAGTAATATGGTTAATTTTGTACCAAAATGACTTTTGAAGCTTCACTTATGATCAAACCACTAGGTCAAGCTTTGGATCACAACACTGCACTCTATTCCAGCTTCCACGCTTTATTTCACCTTCAAAATGTCTAAAATAGGCTTTAGGCTCTGCATGAAACTTTTAACTCTTTCTCTTAGCTTACCAAGGATATAAGAATCATCCAAAACTGAGGTCAATAACTCTAGATAGGCCTAAAAACTTGTAATAATATGAAACAATGTAAATTTACTAAATAAATTAAATTAACAACAAAAAATTTGCAAACCACGAAACCAGCCCTAAGTGTCCAATTAAGTACATAAACCTGACAAAAAAACCAAGCATGAAAGGATTAAACTATATATAAATTGTATTCATCAAATTCCCTTACACTTAGCTCTTGCATGTCTTTGGGCAAGACTCCAAAACAAAACTACACTAGACTCAAAACAAAGACTCAAGCTTTAAAATATTTTCAACAATGATGAGAATGTAAAACTAAAAGAAAGGAAATAACTAAAATTTTAGGGGTGATATCATCTCATGAAACTCATTCTTGACAATTCAAAACACAAATGCAACTAGCAAAGTGATATTGTTCAAAAAGCAAATAGATCAACTTTGGTAGACCCTCATAAGGTGAGCTTTTCATGCAACTCTCTTTGTGTTTGAAAAGGGAAAGTCTTTCACTCAATTTAATTCCATGAAAATGCACTATTATAAGCTTGCTTATCACCAAATTTCCACTACTAAAATCACATATATAGCATAAATCAAAAGGACTTCATAAAGATTATAATGTGGCTGAGGAAAAAGGAAAGTGAAAGAATGATATGGATATGAAAATGCAAACCAAAGAGACTAATAGAACATTGTGTCGATAAATCCAAATAAGTACATGAGCAATTTAAAACCAGATTTACATCACAAATTTTTACATTTATCACTTCTTTTTTTCTCTTTCCTTTTCTTGACTTTTTCACTTTCTTTTATTTCTATTCACTTTATTTTGAGCTCTCTTTTTTTTTTCCATTTTCTTGTAAATTCATTTTTTTTTCTTTTGCTTTCTTTTTTTTTCTTCTCTTGTTTTATTTTTCTTGACTTGCATTGAGCCTTTTTTCCCTTCATTTCTTTTCTTTTCTTTTTTCTTTTATTTTTTTCTTGTCTTTAAACTCACAATTGCCTTTTCACTAAGCATTTAGCCCACCCCTACACTTGTTCAAGAATCCATCCCACTAATAAATCAAATACTCTACTAATTCATAAGGTTGGGAAAAAGGTAAAGACATTCAAAGCTTGGCTTTTTAATGGGCTATATAACAAGAAAAAGGTGAAACAAGCTCAGAGGGGTTTAATTATGGTGCATTGCAAGGTAGACTAAAAAGGCAAAAGTGGCTTAATCAAATAATACCTTAATCATATTTATGCATACATGTGCTAATGTAATCTCCAAAAAAGTTAAAGCAAGTTCTAGAGGAACAATTTCATGGAAGAAAATCACACATAGGAATGAAGAGGAACCTAATAAAAATAATCAACAATGGCTCAAAATTTCACAGGTGATATGTATACCAAAATTAATTTGTAAACGTTTCAAATTTCATCATAGCATCAATCAAATTCAAGAATCAAGATAACTTATTCAATCATGTCATGAAGCTAACAAAATCAATTACAACCTACTCAAGGCTTAAACAAACTCATCATCAATGAAAAATACTTAAAAGGACAAAGACAAAATTTTTTTCTTTTTCCATAATTTTTCTTTTTTTTTTTGCTATAATTTTTTTTCATATAATCAAAGAAAAAAGAGACAAAATGCATAACAACATAACCCTAAAATCTCTTCCCACACTTAAATTTTATATTGTCCTCAATGTAAGCACTAAAAATCATTAACAAATCATGGACATATAAAATAAGAGAGGTAGAGAAAGAGAGTAAATGTTTGGGTTGCCTCCTTCCCAAGAAGGGTGTTTATTTAATGTCGTTGGCTCAATGATCCCTTGGTTCTGTTCTCAACTCTCATCAACATAAATTGGCTCTTCTAGCTCCATTTCCTTTCCTTCACTCTCCATAAAGCTTTCAAAGAATAGCTTGAGCCTATGCCCATTGACCTTGACACCTTGTTAGCTACTAAACTTTTGATCTCAACTGGACCATAAGGAAACACATTAATAACAACAAAAGGTCTAATCCAATAAGGAATGTACCTTACCAGGCCTCAATTGGAGTCTTGAATTGTAAAGTAAAACTTTTTGCCTAAGTAAGAATTGTCTCCTACCAATTCTTCCATCATAAAATGCCTTGGTCTTCTCTTTGTAGATGTATGAATTCTTACAACACTCAAGTCGAATCTCCTTTAATTCTTGCGATTGTGGCTTCCTTTGCTTACCAACTTCAACCATCCCCATGTTGTAAATCTTCATAGCCTCAATTGCTCTACACTAAATCTCTATATGAAGGCGACATGCCTTGACAAAAACCAACTTGTAAGGAAACCATAAGATGAAAATGCCAAACCTACTAAAAATGTTAGACTTCACAAAACTAGCTACAACCTTAGAATCATTAATCTTGGTGGCTTTTGCTCCACCCACTTTGAAACATAGTCCACAGCAAGTAAAATATAAAGGAAACCATAAGATGAAGAGAATAGTCCAATGAAAGCAATGTCCCACACATCAAAAATCTTGCACACAATAATAAAGGTTTGCAACATCTCATTTATATGGGGTCAAACTAACAACACTTGTGAAATTCATATGCATCATGACATAAAGTAGGTCAATAGAAACCACAATATAAAACTTTCCTAGCTATTCTTTAAGGTCTAAAATGTCCACCATATGTATAAAGATGGCAAAAGGAAAGAACTCAAAATTAGACACATATCTCTAAATAATTTGATCAGCACAATATTTGTACAAGTATGGATCATCCCACATAAAATGTATAGCATTGATTTTTAGCTTTTCTTTCTTAACACTACAAAAATTAGTAGATAAAGTCCTAGTAACTAAATAATTTACCAAATTAGCATACCAAGGAACATTACCAAGCTACTTATCAGGGAAAGAATCATCAGAGGCAATGGATCTTGCTCTTTTATCAGCCTACTTAGGTGATCTACTACAAGGTTCTCAGCTCCCTTCTTATCCTTAATATAAATTTCAAACTTTTATGGCAAAAGGATCCATTTAATCGATCTTGGCTTTGCATCTTTCTTGGAGAGCAATATTTGATATCTACATGGTTAAAAGCTACAACAACTTTATATCCAAGCCAATAAGAGCGAAAATTTTCTAATGCAAACACAACAATCAAAATCTCTTTTTCTATTATGGAATAGTTGCATTAGATTGAATCAAGAGTCCTAGAAGCATAATGAATGGCATATGCTTGCTTGCCAACTTGCTATCCTAAAATTATTCCCAAGGCATAACTTCTTGCATCACACATGATCTCAAAGGGTAACTCCCAATTTAAAGGCTGAATGATAGGGGTAGATGTTAATATAGTCTTTAACTTGTCAAGCGTCCATTCGTACTTGGTTGAAATTAAAGGGAACCTTTTTTTGCAGTAATTAGGACAAAGGCAAGGCTCTCTTGGAGAAATCCTTGATAAATCTTCTATAAAAACCTGCATGGCCAAGAAAGGAGCACACTTCTTTCACACTTATGGAATAGGGTAAGGTCAAAATCAAATCAACTTTTGTTTTGACAATCTCAATGCCTCTACTTGACACTATATGTCATAAAACTATCCCATATTAACTGAATTATGACATAAGTTTCTTTTAGTGGTCCTAAATTCAAAGATGCATAAGTGGAAAGAGGCATGACCATAATGGATGTACCTAAATCTAGCATGATGTATTCAAATCTGGTCTCAGCAATAACACATAAAATGGTAAAGGTATCGGGATCCTTGCATTTGCGGGGTATTTTTCTCTAAATGATAGCAAAAATGGCTTCCCCTATGCTAATTCTTTCATTAACTCTTAGTTTCTTTCTGGTAGTGCATAACTCTTTTAGGAACTTAGCATACATCAGAATCAGGTTGATCACATCCAGCAGGGAAATATTCACTTCCACTCTTTTGAATGTCTCCAGTGATGGGTTTGCTTGGGCATGGAAGGGTAGCAAAGGTCCAAAATTTTCAAAATTTTTTCTCCCCTTTGGCTGAGGAAACCTCCCAATGATCCACTGGTTTGAGGTCCCAAACACCCCTAGATCAAACCTAGAGTGAAAGTAGAGCTTACTAACCTTTAGTCCAGCTCATTTGTAGCGGAAGTGTGTGGATCTTCACACCAGGAAAATCCTCC
>JANHAO010017049.1:0-14126 GCA_026873985.1 Saraca asoca
AGGAGAAAGTTGTTTGAATTGAAAGATGAAAATAATATTTATTGACTGCATGCTGATAATCACAACACTAATCATTTTAGAATAACAATCCCCATTATCATTTATCAGAGCCCCCAAATTCCCCTTATGATTTTGTTCCTGCATTTTGTTGTTACCCTTGTAAATTTGAGCATCGTTTTTATACAAACAAAATCATGCCACCTTTTATTGTGTTAAATAACACGCACCATCCCCAATGCCTATGTCTAGTAGCCATCCAAACTCGTTCTTATGAAAAGCCGAACAATTCTGACAATTTTAACAGTCTCTTCCCCCACACAGACTCTCTCCCTCTCTCTATATCCCCACCCATAACACAGTTTTCAAAACCCTTTTGCTCTTGCTATTCCATAATTACCCCTACAACAACACAAAAGCTGCAAACAAAGTCCCTTCTAATCCAGATTTCAGCCTTCTCTCTGTATTTTTCCTTCAAAAAACATAGAAGATTAGGTCATGACAATGTCCTTCTTTTCCATCATCTTCTTCTTCTATTTTATACCCTTACTGTTTCAACCTTCTCATGCAACTACAATTCTAGTGGATGGAGTTTCAGAGTGAAAGAATCCAACCGTTCACATTGGAGATTCCATAAGTAAGTACAAAAAGCCCAGAAATAGAAAGGCAATTGGAATGTTCATTATATTTGTTTAAGAAATAGCATAGCAACTAACATTACTCTGTTTTTGTCTTTTATCAGTTTTTAAGCACAAGCAGCAGAGCTACAATCTCTACATATTCCAGAACCAGAAAGCCTTTGATGTCTGCAATTTGACTCAAGCCACTCTTCTCACCAAGCCCAACACTACCTCCTCCGCGGTACTCCCTCCAAATTCTCATCTGGTTATTTGAAAAATGGCTAAAGAGCATCTGTTTTTCTCACCAATCAGGGCTATGCAGGAATGCTCTAACTCTAAAAAGATCAAATTTTTAAGCTCTAACAATTCTTGTTTGATGTTTTTAATGGCACCCATCACGCGTTGGTTTCTTGCACTTTACCTTCAACGATGGCTCGCTCAAATCCTGACAAGCTTCTCAAAAGGGGAAAAAATTAGACTGTTAGACTGCAGCCTACGTTTAACAGATTATGTCCGAATTTTGGAGGAAGGTATGCATTTGCAGACTTACTTAGATTGCAGCCTACTTTTTTAATGGCAACCATCTACCTCAACACAAACAACCCTTCTCCCAATATTTATATGGACGTGGAATGGTGGATAGAATACATAACAAATTGAATTGGCAGCCCGATCTCACTGTTGTAAGTGTATGTACCTATTGGTTAACAGTTTGTTGGTTGAGCAAAGATGGCAAAAGTTGCCCTCCCATATCCTTAATGTGTACTTGTTTTGTCTCAACTAACTCTTCCTTAATTTGGTCGAGCTCTGATTTAAAATTTTCTATCTCTTTTTAAATTATTGAATTAGTGGTAGAGGAATTGATAAAGTGGACTCTTTAAGAATTAATTCCAAACGCACTTATCGGACAAACTCCCATCCTTATATCACAAATACGGTCTAAATGTTTTTTCCCAAACACTTTTCCAAAGGCATCATCTGAAGATATTATTAAATGTTACAAAAAGTTCATTTAGTCCAAAGCTTCATTCAATTTCTCTTAAGTAAATGCAAAAGTTATTATAATATCAACTAATAAATATCATAAAATTAATACAATTTTTAATTGAACCCTCATCCCTATGCTTCTTGTTTCTTTGTTCGTATATAAATTATCACTTTTATGATGTACAGTACCCCACAACTTTGTTCGATTAACTAAATATTCTTTTTCTTTTTCCTGTTATTTCAATAAAAAGGGTTAAGTAAACTGCCTCTAAATTTAATTTTAGCATAGTTAAGTTGAAATGCCTCAAATTAACCTTGTTAAACACCTCCTTTTCTTGTAGTGATTGTTGGACATTAATGAAGAACCAAGACAAGAGATACTTCTAAACTAAAACTTTGTGCACTTGATGGGAATTATGCACAAAGTGGACTTCTTGGTTTTCGTTTGTAATCACACAAGCATTTGTTTGCAGGAATCTGAGAGAGATGTTCAAGTTAGATGCTGTTGAGTACATGATGTCCATTTGTGGTGACTCTGGGTTGAGAGAGCTTTCTTCTGCCGGCAAAAGTGGCATTGTTTTCTACCTTTCTAAAGATGACAGATTTGTGATCAAGACACTGAAAATATCTGAACTGAAGGTTTGTACACAATTCTTTTCCCTTTATTGGTGAGTCCGAAAAATTTGTTTATGTTCCAGCTGTAGCATCAATTGCATAACCTGGCGTGTGACTTTGATTTTCTGTCACATTGGCATGCATATGTAGATATGTGTCTCTTGTAGGTGCTACTCAAGATGCTCTCTATATATTACAGTCATGTAGGACAATATGAAAATACTCTTATCACCAAATTCCTCGGGCTTCACTGAATAACATTACGAGGTAGGAAAAAGGTATAATCTATTTATTTGTCACTAGCATTCTTCGTCATCCTTCTCAGTCAGTATATGTTTTGTAATTTGCGTGTTATTTTTTATCAGTTGCGATTGGTGGTCATGGGGAATATGTTCTGCACAGAATTGCATATTCACCGGCGTTATGATCTGAAGGGGTCTACACATGGAAGATAGACAAACAAAGATAAAATCACTGGGAGTACGACATTGAAAGATCTCGATCTAAAATATGAATTTCATATGGACGAAATATTGCGAGTCCCTACTAAACTAACCATGAAAACAATATGGAAAAATTTTCAAACATCCACTCTTATTGCAACTTAGAGATAATTTAAAACTGAAGAAATTTAAACTATGAAAACAACTCTTTATAATAAACCTTAAAATCTAAATGTCATATGCCAATGAATAGCAAACATAAATCCAACATTATATGAAAGTCATATAAGATAAACTAAATGAACAGTCTATACTACTCCATTCTAACGTTCTTCGTTGGTTGATTAGTTGACAATTGCCTAAACACATCTTCACCAACACACGAATTTGATATTCCATCAATTGGACTATTCATATAGTGGTCATGTCCATTTGGATCATTTTTAGCAGCTACAGAAGATGAATCCTTAAAAAAACTCGATAATAGATACATTAGAATAATTAATTTCAATGCTAATTTATTGAATTTAAAAAGGACAATAGAACGTACATTATTTGCCACATTCACACCATCAATTTCAACCTTTGCAAAAGGATCAATAAGTTCAGTATCAACTTCCTATAATTGTTTAAAAAAGAAATTAGCATAATCAATAAAAAAACCATAAAACAAATAAAAATAACTATTGACTAAATCAATGCATGTAACAGTTGAAGAAAACTTGAAGATCAAACAAAAAAATATATAAGACTTGGGTATAGTATGGATGAATGTTGAAGAAAACTAAATCAAAGCATCTAAAATAAATTAGGCAATCAAACTCAACAAAATTAGCCAAAGACAAAATAAATAGAAGTCATTGCTATGATTGAGTCAAAAATAGCTAATAAGAGTTCGACAAAATATAGATGAACAGATGCAAGATATATATAAAATCCAGAAAGGGATAGGGTTTGTATAGTTTTTGATAAAATTACCTGTTAAAATTTGATTTAATGCATATATTTATTTTTAAGTTGATTGATACTATTAAGAAAATTATTTTGGAGACAGCAATTTATAACTTGATAACTAAAATTATACCATGTAAATATTTAGTAAAACAATCTATAGTTGATTAAAGAAATATAATTATACTATATAAATCTCTAGTGATAGAAGAAACATTGATTACATTTTAATTTAATAATAAAATTTTGTCAAAATAATTGCATCACATAAAAGATTGGAATATACACAATGATTTGTCAAATTATTTTGAATGTGTCATTAAGAGCTAAATGCATACACTGTTAAGTATTTGAGTAATTAATGAAAGAATTATTTTGATTACTCTACATAAATTGATTTTTTTGGATAAAATATAAATTATTTTGAAATCAATTATTGAAAATAATGTCATCAATCGCACATGGCATTTTCGAGTGAGTCAATTCTAGAAGTTTGATAAAAGGTATTTGTTATAGGCATTTTCTGGTATTATGTGAAATAGGCTGGCAAAAGCCCAAGTCTAGTTGGAAGAGTCTAGATCACTCAAGTCATTAATGACCTCACACGAAAGCTCCAGGTCGCATCCTCAACATGCTCCAGGTCGCATCCCCATCTAACTCCTAGCTTGCTGTCTCACCTAGCTTCCAACTCTAAGGTCGCGAGATCTAGCTCCCAGTACTCAGCTTCAAAGGAAATCTTTAACACTTCCCCAGTAAATATTAACTCACGGGGCCCATCCACAGAAAGTAATCTACAGAAGCTGATTTGCATGAGTCTAAGATATCTTTTACATTTATTATTTGATGTAATATATTTACAATGTGTAAAATTACATTTGTACCTCTACTTCTATAAATAAGGGATTAAGCCATTGTATTAGGGGGACGCCATGAACAGACACTTTTACTCTGCAATTTACGCTGATAAATGAAATCAACCGTGGACATAGGGACTGATGCCATCTGATTTTGGCCGAACCACATTAAAAAATCTCCTTTGTTCTTGTTGTTCTTCATCTTTCAGAAACCTTACTTTTCCTTTTAACTAGATTACAGCTTGAGGTTCAAGAACAATCCTGTTGACTGAGATTTGACTAGAGCCAAATTTCACCGTCAACATTTTGACACTAGAAGGAAGGTTTCATCTGCATTTTTGGTTGATTTTCTGTTCAACTACATTCCTTTTGATTGCTTGCTCAACTACAATGGTTAAAGGAAATCTTACCATAGCATTGCTTCCGTTCCTCTCTCCCATTTCCAAATTTGTGGAAAGCTGAAAACATATACTGGGATCTTTTTCACATTATTTTCGAAAAAGAATACATCACTCCATGTGAAAATATGAGCAAACTATTGAAAGTGCTCCTACGAATAGTGTTATAGGGCTTGTTATAGCAATTACTGCAGGAATGGAAGAAACCAGTAGGGTGGTCGCCAAAGGATCTTTCTTTTGGTCTTTGTTTAATGGGCTTTTGAAGGAAAAAGAGATTCTTGGGATGACCTTGTGCAGGATTACATTGAAGTCCAGCTATCTTTGCCATTGCTCAAAAGATATCCTAAAGGTGTACCTCTAGTTACAACATCTATTCATCCATCAATGATAGAGATGCTGGATGCTACTGTTGAAGATGCTATGGAAAAAGGGAGTTAAAGTGTTTCTCTTTCCCTATTGCCTTCATCTTCCACACCTTAAGACAACATCAAGCTAAAGCATATCAAGTTGAAGTATACTTCACTGGCCAAGCCTTATTTATCCTGCAGTAGCTTGGCTCGAAGACAAGCTTATACACCACCTATGCAGCAGCTGGGTTTGGTGACGAGCTCAATGGGCATACAATGAAGCTCAGTTCGATGACCCCAAAGCCTCCTGCAGCTATAGAAGTTGCTACAAGTATAGTTCATCAAGGTCTTGAGCCCGTGGGGGGCTTCTTCCTGACATCAACCTGCTTCTGGACGCGTAAGTGCACTCTAGCCATGCAATAAGGCTCAATTCATACTCGCACTCTGGCCATGCAATGCAGTTGGGTTTGCATAGTAGTAACTGGGATGACGAGCTTGTCCAGTGATCATGCAGCATCTCGGGTCAATAACAATCTCATGTAGCAACCATACAATGAGATGCGATTCTATGGTGAACTCACACCATCTACTAAGTGCTAAAAATGGTGCAGGTTATGAGCAACAACAATTACAGTTGCATTCTGGATGTGAGCATGATGACAAGCTCACACCGCCATGCAACGAGACGGCTTGGAAACGAACTTGTACTGTCATACAGTGACTCGGGATGATGGCAAGTTCACAACATCCTGCAACAAGCCAAGGCTCAATAATGAGCTCATTTAGCGACAATGCAACAAGCCAAGGTTTGGTGGTGAGCTCGTTCGATCCCCAAGCAGTAAGACTTGGATCGAGCTCACACTGACATGTAGTAGGATGATTCATTGGCAAGCTCACATCTTCATCATGTATAAAGACGACAAACCTTTCTTCTGTCATGTAGCAGTTTAGGTTAATGGCGAGCACACACAATGGCAATGCAGGATGATTTGATAGCATGCCCATGCAACAACCATGCAACCTGGGTTCGATGATGTGCTCATATAGCCATACTATGAAACCGAATTGGATGATGAGCTCATATTGCCTTGTAATGACAGCCTACTCTATGGCGAGCTCACGTAGCATCTGCCAAGTGTTGATCTCAGGCCATGCATTGACGATCTGACAATAAGCTCACACCAACAGCGTCATTCTAAACCTAGTTTTGCATGTGAGCGTGATGATTGAGCTCACACCATTATGCAGTGAGAAAGCTCTAACGACGAGCTCGCATAGTGATATGTAGCGTCTGGGTCCAATGTTCACCAGCCACGGCAGTGTGGTATTGAACTTACATGGCCAATTAAAGCGCACTGACCTTTATAAAGAGGCAACTGTAGCACTCCATTGTGCAAAAATTAATGCAAAGGATGTGACATCTCGAAAGCCCTTGGAGTTTGCAATACAATAATGAAGCCAAGAATGCCCTTGGCAACATGCATTACTCTACGACTTGAACTCAATGATGTAGTTCAAAGACAACTACAAGATGAAGACTACATAGTGAGATGAAGTGCATTCCAGTGACCTCCAATTCGTGCCATCAATCCTCGTGAGCCCGACATTAACGAACGAAAGCGTAATGACCTCCAGATCGTGCCTTTGATCTCCACAAACTCAATACCAAAATAAACAAAAACTTGCACCAAAGTTATGGAGATTGCCTACGTCATCACTTCTCAGCTCCTCAAGCTCCCAGCATTGGGCTAATTGCTGATCTTTTGCCTTGGAAAAAAATGATAAAGAGATTTTGCCATCCTAGCTTTGGCAACAGCACCATAGCTCCTATATGAACGAACAGGATATAATTTCTTGTCCTTGCATTAAATATTTTATAGCTACTAGTTTTTGTTCTCTTTTGCAGGGCTAAAGCTGCATCCTTTCTTAACAGAATATTATACCAAAAGCCAGCCCTAGCCCACTCCACATCCAAGAAGTGCCTCGAGCTCCAAACTCTTGCGTGAACAATTCCAAAATCCCATATCCAAGAAGTGCTAGCCACGTACCAAACTCTTGCATGGGCCACATCTAAGAAGTGCCTCCAGCACCAAACTCTTGCATGGATAATTCCAAAATCTCACGTCTAAAAAGTGCTAGCCATGCATCAAACTCTTGTGCTAGTCACATCCAAGAAGTGCCTCGAACACCAAACTCTTGCACAGATAGTATTGAGACACCACGTTCAAGAAGTGCCTTAGGTACCAAACTCTTACGTGGACCAAGATGTATTAATGTAGTCTATCAAGACTTCGTGTCCAAGAAGTGCTTAAGTACCAAACTCTTGTGCGAACTAGAACACACCCATACGATCTACATAGGAATCCAACCTCGCACTAATGAAGGTGCTCAAGCACCCAAGCGCTCTAATTCTTTACATCATAGACAAGCTAATATGACTGATTGGTTGTCCAACATAGCATAAGATCACCAATCATTTGGGCACAAGATCGCCCTCATTCTAGCATAAGATCACCAATCATTCGGGCGCGAGATTGCCCCCATTTTAGCACTTGGCCATCATATGCATGTAGACACTTGCCAACTCTTAAGCTGAGGCCCCAGGGCTCATTTCGGCATTATTGTCAGCTTCCTAGCTAAAAACGTAGCTCTCATGCAACCAGTTGTTCACAGCCCTCATGCGACTTGTCGTTCGTAGCTCTTATGTGACTTGTCATTTGCAGTTCTCATACGACCTGTTGTTCACAACTCCCATGTGACTTGTTGTTCACAACTCCCATGTGACCTGTTGTTCGTAGGTCTCATATGACTCATTCACATATTTGATCTCGCACTATCCTATGCACTCAAACACTTGACGCTAAATCTTGTCGTTAATTAAAGCACTTTGGTGCTCAAACTTAAGCCCACAACAGGGATTTCGGTGCCAGAGTCTATTACCCGAGACAGATTGATCCAAGACAAATTAATGCAGCTGATTGGTCATTTGATATGGTGTATATTCTTTTAAGTCTTGATTCATTGACTCAATTCTGTTTATATGTTTTCCCCTATTAATTAAGGTCGATTGACCTATCTGACATTCATTTTATCCAATGCCTCTTGAGCTGTGATTTGCATGGAACTATTTGTAATAGTTTACACATTTTCTATAAAGCATTCGACATGGTATGCTATAAGAAGCAAAGAAAAATGGAAAGGACTATCTGATGCCTCTTACAGTGAGGTGAATTCATACAAAGTTCAGAATCGAATATGAAGATTCAAAAAATGAAATACAAAATTACAAGACCAAATTTCAGGAAGACTAATCCTTGGAAGCTAGGCTCTTGTGAGAAGAAGGCTCGACACTTGGGGCTGATAGGTGGTCCCTTGTTTGATTATCTAGATTCTCTACGACCTGCAAACTAATTTCTCTTTGGGTGTCACTTTCAACATGAGACACTTTGCTCACAGACGTCACACCTTTGTGGGAAAACCTAGCTTTAGCAGCCTTCTTTTTGAAGCCCTCAACTACCTCAAGGGCCTCCTGTCCAAAGAGGAAAGATCCATGCTTGGATGTTGTCTCCACAACGTGTACAGAAAAGAAGATGAGATTTTAAACTCTACTTTCTCAGCTGCCTTTGCAATCTGCTCGGTAGCCTCAACCTTAACCTAATCAACCTCCTCTTATTTTAAAGCAACCTCTCTTTTGGTTGCCTCTAGCTCTGCGCTGGCAGCCTTAGCTCACCGTATTACTACTTTAAATTGATGCTTTGTTGAATCGTAACCTCGAAAAGCCACGTCCAGATCGCCCTTTACTTTGGACAGCTCAACACTGCCTTGTTAATCTTGAGTATGACAGATTCACAATTTGCCACTTCATGAGATCGAGCCTCCTTGGCCTCCTTTGAGTGACCTCGGCATTTCGCGCCCTACTTTCCATCTTTAGTGCCTTAGCGGTCGTAGTGGCCAAGTCCTCTATAAGTCTAGTGTTCTTCTTCTCACAGACCTGGAGCGTCTCCCCCATTTTCACTAATCCAAGCAGACCCAGGAAGGTCAAGTGGATTAAGTTAGGCTTCAAAGGATCAAAAGGGCCAAAAAAAAAAAACAAACTCACCAGCAAAACTTGACGAGTGGTGTAACATGTCAGCCCTCCATTTGAAATCTCTATCTCCAATACTAGGGGACTGGTGTGAGACCTCAAAATGTCCTCTACATTCTCCTGAACGAAGCTGAAATACCCTTTTGTGCCTGGACCAAGGCCCGACCTATGCTTCTTAGCTGTGATTTTGTGAGCCACTCATTTTAAAGTGCTTGCGGCCTTCTTCCCCTTGCTCACTTTCTGTTTCTTGGCAGGGAGATCAGATGAGGCTACAATCTCGACCACCTCAATCACTTAAGAATGCGAGGTAGGAGCTAACTCTAGAAGGGGCATCATATTCACCACAAGAGGAGACTAATTTGAAATTGTGGGGAGTACCGCAACATCGGGACCTGGCAAGGTCACAGCGATCTCAAGCTCCTCAAAATCATTAGAAGGTGGACTTTGAAGAAGTAGCTTCACCATCTCCTCATAGTCTTCAAAGCAAACTAGACTAATTTCTTTTACCCGGTGAGCTCCAATCTCCCTAGTAAGTTCACTATTCAATGCGGGAGCTAGCCCGTAAGATCAAAAGAGGTCGTCATCGAATTTGAAATCATTCTTCAGATCACCGATAATAGCAAACCAGTGTAACACCTCAGCCTCCTCAGTCTCAAGCATCAATTTTACCTTACTGGCCCCAATTGCAAAAATAAGGCGAAGTGTTAGAAACAAAAACACGAATTCACAATAGCTTGCATGATTGCAGCTTGCTTACCGGGTGTCAGAACGAAATCAAAGTTATGAAAAGGGTGCAAAGATGGGCATGAAATATAAAACCAATGAATCTTGTATTGCCTAACATTCAATTTGCCCTTGGCATCCTGCTGAGGCAAAACCCTCTTAAAATCAGAATGCTAAGTTGAGAGATAATAAATCCCATCTGGGGAACCCCGTACTCCTAATGCTAAAGAGATGGCATAAGACCCTTGCGGATGGTCAGGGAAGGTTACTTCTTAGGTATATAAGCGCTAGGGAAGTGAGCTAGGAATAGGAGTTTGGGGTTAGCTAGGAAGGAGAGAGCTTGAATTTATTCAACAAACTCATGATGTATGGGTGAATAGGAAATCTAAGCCTAGCATTGAGATGATGACTACTAATAGCAACAAACCCATGAGGTGGATACTCTACGTAATCATCGGGGGAAGGTGTCATGAGGCAGCAACCTTTGGGAATACAATGGCTCTCTACTATTCCTTTGAGCTCATGTAACCCAACAATTGAAGGATAATGCTTAAATACTAAGCAATTTGAAAAACCCTCAGTGACCTATTGCCTCTCACTAGGGTCAGGTCGAGAGACAGGCCATTCAACGAACCTCACCACTCCTAGGAGTCGTTTTAGCTAAAGTGAACACTGGCTCTTCAATACGAGTTGGAGAATTAGGCTCACCATCACTTCCTACCCGGTGGCCTCGGTGTTTATGAGCTGCCATCTATAATAGAACAAAGAAGAAAGGTAATGGTCAGGTCACTAAAGGCAGACCCTCCCGGGAACAACTTCCTTAACTAAAGTCCTCTGATGCAATAGACCATACACGTCCCAAGCCACCAAGATAGATACTTGAACTATCAAAAACCTAGAAGGGTTTAGCTAATGATGCCCACCAGGCTACAAAACCCCTAAAGAAATAGAAAGTTGAACCTAGCAATCTACAGATTGCAAACTAGCAATTAGAATGCCCAGCAGCAATCATTATCGGACCAAACAATGCCATACTAGACACCCACAAATGAACTCTAAAAGCAAGAGTCTGGGGAAAACTTACCATGATAAAAGGATGAGTCAGGTCCTGAAATGAGTGAAGACGAAAAGAAGTTCTGATTAGAACAGTTAACTTACCGCAACAGTGAAGGTAGAACCAATGGAGCAAGAGAACGAGACCGGAAACCACTACTCGAAAGCCTAAAAGGCAAAATGTCAGTTTTCATAAATGTGAAGGAAACAAGCATTTTGCCTCATTTTATATAGCTCTGGCTATCCAGCCATTCAATTCAAAAGCTAATTGATCGCCCAAGATCTGATGATCTGGGAAACTCCAAGGCTTTATTATCACCAAATTGGTAGTCATGGGAAAGTGTGCACATTAAATGCGACAATGATGATAAGGGCAAGCGAAAGACAAAAACAGAACTTGAATGACGACGTTACACATCGCATTCCTTAGTTATAATCAACAAACTACAACTCCCAGTCTGCAAAGCGAACTGAGAGTTAGGAGGCTTATGTTATAAACATTTTCTTATACCATGTGAAATGGACTAGCAAAAGCCCAAGTCCAGTTGGAAGGGTCTAAATCACTTAGGTCACTGATGACCCCACATGAAAGCTCTAGGTTGCATCCTCAACTAGCTCCAGGTTGCATCCCCAGTTAGCTCCCAGCTCATTGCCTCAGCTAGCTCCTAGCTCTAAGGTCGCGAGATCTAGCTGTTAGCACTCAGCTTCAAATGAAAGCTCTAACACTTCCCCAGTAAATATCAACTCACGGGGCCCACCTGTAGAAAGTAATCTGCTAAAGCTGACTTGTAGGAGTCTAAGATGTCTTTTACATTTATTTTTTAATGTAATATATTTATAACTTGTAAAATTACATTTGTATCCCCTACTTCTATAAATAAGGGATTAAGCCATTGTATTAGGGGGACGCCATGAATAAACACTTGTACTCTATAACTTATACTGATAAATAAAATCAACCATAGATGTAGGGATTGGTGTCGTCTGATTTTAGCCGAACCATATTAAAAAATCTTCTTTGTTCTTGTTGTTTTTCATCTCTCAGAAACCTTATTTTTCTTTTTAACCAGAGTGCAGTTTGAGGTTCAAAAACAACCTCGTTGATTGAGATTTGGCTAGAATCAAATTTCACTATCAACAGTATTGAAATTAATAATTTGACTAATTCAATTAGAGATTAAAAAAAAATTCTTAGTTAATTCTGATTAAAATTAATATGAAATTAATTATGATAATTGATCTCTTTAATAATATAATTAATTTTAATTATTATTAATGAATTCAATCAAGAAATATTCAGTTTATAATCTAAGACATATCATCTTTTGATGTTTTTATGGTAGAAAATTCTACAAGATCTACGTGTTTCTTCATAACAGTTTTGGTTGAAACTCTAAATGAAATAAAAAGATCAAAATAAAGTATTGTATTAAAAAAACTACAATCTATTTAAAAATTAAGAAATTAAAATTACAATTAAATCTATTATTTAATAATTTTTATCAACATTTTCCCTAATTAGTTTTGAATTATTTTTATCCAATTAGAGTTTACAACTCGATTAGGATTAAAGGAAAAAAAAAAAAAAACTACATCAAGCCATCTTAGAATTGGAGTGAAACCAACACCACTATCAGAATTGTAATCAGTATTGCCCATAATCTAGAAAAGGATTTCTTGTTTATCATTGTAAAAAATAAATACATCAACTTTCAAGACACGTATCAAATAAGCCGGCGCATTATGCAAAATATATATATATATATATATATATATATAGGCAATAGGTTTTCAGCAACAAAATATATAATTCCATATACAATCTGAAAATTAATCTTCTTCTTCTTTGCATCGTTTTTCCTTCTAAATCCTTTTCTCAAAGTTCATGGAACCAAGAAAGAATGAAAATAAGTCATTCTAAGGAAGATTTCCTCGAAAGTATTTCTGACGGTCTCATTATTGAATACATTCTTCCTTATTTGAGCACCATGAAAACCATTGCTTCTCTAGGCATGGTGTCCGGAAGATTCAACAAGCTATGTCTATCGACCCCTAATCTCAATTTCAGTGACCAAACCTCAATTATCGAAGAAATCGTCGCCTACCTTGACAAATTCTTCGATTTTCATACTAATTCTACGGACCTCAGGTATGATATTCAAAGCCTCGAACTAAGGGAAACTGGGTTGAAAATTTTAAGAACCCACCCAAAGATGATAAACTGGATACAACAAGCTTCCTCGTTGAATCTTCAAGAACTCTTCATTGAGATGATGCCTCATTCTGTACTCAGACTCCCTTTAGTTTTACTGCCTTGGAAGTCTGTTAGAATTCTAAGTCTTAATCAAGTCTATATGGATGAAAGCACAATGAAGTTTGATGACTGGCATTTGCATTTTGAGTGTTTGGAAGAATTGTACCTAACAGACAAGGAATGTTTGATTCCGGAGGTGCAAGTCAAGATTAATAGCTCTTCTCTTCGAGTTTTGTCTCTTGTTACTAATTTTGCCATCCAAACGTTTAATGACATTCATGTTTCTGCACCAAAGCTTCGAAAATCACACGTAGAATGGAGACCTCGTGGATTTGGAAATTATACGAATCTTAGGATTTGTACTTCTGGTCTTGAAAATTTAAACTTGGTAAATGGGACTATGAGAGGGATAGTTGTCTTAGATTATTCATCTGTGGAGAACTTCCAAACTCTCCAATCTGCTACCATAACCTTTGCTGAATATGACACTACAAGAAAATGCCGATATTCCAACGGATTAAATCCGTTGGAATATTCCAACGGAAATTTATACGGAATATGTTCTTATTCCAACGGAAATTCATACGGAATATGTTCCGTTGGAAGTTTCCAACGGATTATCCCACGGACTAACAGTCCGTTGTAATAATTCGACATAAAGAGGGAATATTCCAACGGAATTGTCTATCCGTTGTAAAATCCGTTGAAAACTTCAAACGGAAATTCCAACGGACATATGTCCGTTGGAATAATCAAAACAGGCTTAAGTAATACGGCGCGTTTTCATTCTTTAATGAATT